>PVLD010007558.1:0-90554 GCA_004027595.1 Dinomys branickii
TGTCTGATTGCTCTGGCTAGTGCTTCCAGAACTATGTTGAATAGGAGTGGTGACAATGGACATCCTTGTCTTGTTCCTGACTTTAAAGTGAAAGTTTTCAGTTTATGTCCATTTAGTATGATGTTGGCTGTTGGTTTGTTGTAGATGGCTTTGATCAGATTGAGGAAGAGGCCGTCTATTCCTATTTTTTCTAAGGTTCCGATAACATCTTAAATAAAAGAAATATATTGTAGAAATGAATAGTTCTATTTTCATATATCACTCCAGTATAGAGCAGGCATCGGCAAATATTTCTGTAGAAGACCAGATACTAATTTTTTGAAGTTTTGAGAGCAAATACTAAGTGTTTGAGCTTGTGAGAGCCTTATGATGCCCATCACAAACACTCAACTTTGCCAAACCATTAAAGTAGCCTTAGACAATGTATAAGTAAACATGTGACTGTATCGCAATAAAACTTTACAAAAGTAGGCTGTCACCACTGCCAACTCCTGATTAAAATCTCATGTCCATAAGAATAAGGATTTTTTAAAAAATATTTCTTGGTTTTTCAATCATAAATTCTTAAGACCTAGGACAATGTCTGCCATATAAAAAATTCTCCATAAATATTTGTTGAGTGACTAGAAGGATGAAGGCTTTAATTTCTACTCAAGTTTGAGGAATCCTAAATAGTTCATGGGAAGGAGCATCCAACCATTTAAAACATTTAAAACATTATATTTGTATTTTGTCTCACATCTTGGAGGTTTCAACAAAAAGGATATCACAAAATGTAAATAGGCCAATAGAAACTGAGACATATGTTATAAATTATCAAAATGTAATGACCTTCTAGGGCTAACTGAAGGGGAAAAGATGAGCAGAGTAAAACTCAGAGATAAAGTTCTGTCTGCTTTACTTTATGGTCAGTAACATGGAACATCTTCAAAGGGACACCTGGTATTGGAGGTCCATTGATTTCACGAAGTGCACTGATTAATCTAAGACTTGGACACACTGATAGGCTGCCAAAAAAAGTTTCAGTTATCAAGTTGGTAATTCCTCATTAGAAAATAACTCCCACACTTCCCATGCCAGTTAAATAATTGCTCAGTTTTACAATCCCTAATATGTAATCTTAATACATAATCATCATAGACAGTAAAGGCATACTTATATTTTCAATATGTTTCTATTAGGAACATTTTAATAATTGAAGTTTTTCAGTGTTTGGGAGAATATTCTATGAGAGACCAATCAAAATCAAATGGAGAAAAGACCTTGGAAGTTTTAACCATGAAGGCTAAAGAAGGTTCCTTGTAGGTGTAACTGAATGTCATGGGCTCATTTCCACAGTGAATTTTAACTGTAGACTGATATGTTACAGCAAGATACTAAAAAAGGATACAAAGGTGAAATAGCAAAAAACTATGCCAAGAGTACAACAATACCTCAGTTCAATATGACAATAAAAGCTACGTGATGAAGTCCCCTTGGCTAAGATACAAGCAATGAACAATTCCCTTACATATGTACCTGCAGAATGGAATGAGGTTGGAGGTTAGGAAAAATGGAACAAAATTTACAGAAATTTATAAAAATCATTTGACCATTACTGAGAAGCTGAGATAGAATTGCTATAATTAATCCCAAGATATATCTAAAATTACTAACAAATAAAATTGTAATTTAAAAGACAAAATCAGAAATGATGTGAGAGTGTGCCCTAAATTATTAACAGTCATTCTTTGGCTTTTAAATTATGCTTTTTTTTTAAAATAGTAACCTTGTATGTAGAATTGCTATCATAACTTCATGTATATATTAGAAATCTAGGGCTTATTAGAACCCATCTTATATACTGACCATACTGCTTTTGAAAACTTTTGATGTTTTCTGGCCAGCACTGATTGTATTTAGTCAAATATAAAATACCACTGTCCTAGTGAAAGCATGTCATAGATAGGTAGACCGGCATAGGGAGATAAATGAAATTTTCATTTCCTAGGAAAAGAACTCAAGGAAAAGTAGTAGGTCACTATAAAAGCTTCAGTTTTTTTCCTTGATTCTTTTCTTTAAATTTCCTCTGTGGGAAAGCAGTTAAGATTTTCCAATAACTATTTTGATGGATCATTCATTTATTCTTCAGCAGTCTTAGCTGGGTGATATTGAAATGCTAAACCTTAAGACCAGTATAATGAAAGAAAAATCCAAAAGGTTGCTCTCACAGAGCTTACACTCACCTGGGGAAGAGAGACACTAAGTTTTTCACACTAACACGTGTGTAATTCTAAACTACTACTTGTATTCAAAAAGAAAAAAGTGCCTTCTATGAAGGCATATAACAGAAAGATTTATTATAAACCAGTGAGGCAGGGAGGACTTCCCTCAGGCAGTGTTTTTAATAACTCAAAGATAAAAGGGGGTTAACCAGATGATGGGATGAACAGAAGGAGGTGATAAGGAATATTATAGTACAGAGAATGTGAGGGTACAAGATACTCCCAGGAATTGTCAAGTGGCCGTGTGATTTTAGAGAAAGAGCCCGTACTATGGATCACAAAGGGTCTATCACACGCAGAGCCTCCTAGGTAAAGTATCTATGTGATCCCACATAACTGGGCTAGTACTCTTAGACTGTTGACCTGTGTCCTCTTTCTTGTAACAGTTATCACGTGTTTATTAAGAAAACCACAGAAGGGCCCGAAATGCTTTACTTGCCACGTCATCTGAACTACCTTGTGCCAGTCTCTGTGCAGTGAATATTCTAACTCTCACATGTGGTTGAATATGAAAAATAGTGCACAATAATATCCACCTCTCTTTTCTAATCCTATGCAGATATAGGGTAAGATCACCCCTCCCCTTCAGTTCAGCTTGGACATAGGTGGTTAGAAACAGCTGCCCTCTTCGTGTATGGCGGGTAGCAGAAGAAGGATTCAAAATGGCTCTTATTGTCCACCACCTGGGTGTTCTAGTCCAAGTAGGTTTATTTTCTACAGACAAAACTTAGTTTCCCAATAGGTTTTGGAGTAGAGGTGTTTTATAGCCCCATCGATATAATAAAAGTTTGTTTTCCCAATCACTTGCATTCTCAAAAGATATACATTTTGATGGTAAATAAATTAATAGTCCTTCTTACCCTAAACTACATTAAAGGTTATAGACTTGATCCCAAGAACAACATGAACTAAGGAAACTAGAAAGTGGAGTGGAGGTGAAGAAATGATCAGATATGTTTTTCCAAAACATTATTGCAAGCTTACTGATCTACTGTTTTAGGGTGCTTTTTCTGACTCGTCCCCTTGATACACTTTTTGAGAACCAGGTCTCTTCATTCATAACCCTTTGGTTCCTGGTGCAGCCTGAGCGAGGCATTAATAGTTGACAAAAGCAATGACACATAAAATATCTAAAATGTAGTTCCCATTTTTCCAAAGTATTTTATTTTCATATTGCCTGTACTTTTTATTTTAATTCTGAAAATATTAATAGAGTCCATATTAATGAAAATGATAAAACTTTTGTAAAGAATCCAATAGAACATATTTTTCTCAACAAAATAGATCTGCAAATTAGAAGCCTGACTCTGAAAGAGAAGTAAAAATGGGTCAAATGCTAACTTCACCTTTCTACTTTTTCTCTATTAGAAAAAAATGAAGAAAATAGAATTTGAATACTTAGGTATATTAGATGACTATTAATCAAAATAATAAACATGCAATGTGTGTGAATCTCGTACCTTGATCTGCATTCTGATACACTCAGGCTTTGAGGCAGCATGTTTTGATTAGTTGTTGGATATTCTTGGAAGATATTTACATAAAGTGATATAATTGGAGGTAGAAATATGTATAGTAGAATTGATGACTTCCATTTTCAACAAGATGGAAAATATTTTATTTTGATGTTTTCACTGAGTAAAATAAACAATCAGAAGCTTATGAATAATTTTTAGAGATCCAGACACTGCATTCTTACTGTTATTTTGCTTAATATTCACCTAATGCATCTAACTACTTGAATTCCTTTTTTTTTCATTTTTTCTAATAGAGAAAAAGCAGAAAGATGAAGTTAGTATTTCACCCATGTTTAATTCTCTTTCGGAGTCAGGCTTCTAATTTGCAGATCTATTTTGTTCAGAAAAATGTCTATTGGATTCTTTACAAACTGTTTATCATTTTCATTAATAGTGACTCTATTAATTACAGAATTACATTAAGATAAAGTTATTTTGACTTTCTGGTTCTCTGATAACTCATCCTGAAACCACTTTTGGAAACCAGGAGACAGGAGTTAGATGTTCATGGACCTAACGAAGACTCACTTCCTTCACATTCCGGCGCAAGGATAGACAGGAGGCTGCGTGGCAGGCAAACTGCAGGCGATGAGCTTGGACATCCTGAGCTTGCTTCTCATACTCAGCAGTTCAGGGATCCTGGGTACATTCCTTATGCTTTCTAAGCCTTACTTTCCACTTTTTAAAAATACAGTACAGACATGGTGATAGCTCTTGAGTATGTATGAATTTATCTCTAACGATTAAAAACTACACCCTACTACTGGATAAAGTGGGCTCTCTTGATCAGATACCCCAGAAAGACTTTTTTTGTTTTTCTTTTATCAGGAGGCATTTTAAATGCTCCCTACCAGGGAGGCTTTAAAACCAGGCCTGTAACATTTTCCTGTGAGAAAGGAATCATGAGAGAGCTATACCGATAGTCCTTTTACTCAGAAGTAATGAATAATTTGTATTTTATAGGGTATTTCTAAGGAGACAGGGATATAATAGCTCCCTATAAGAAGTTGAATGTCCTCAAGAGGTATAGAACAACAGCTACACAAATGTTAATACAGACTGACTCAGAGAACGGTTCCCTAGTGTTGCAGACTTGCCTAGTAAGTGAGCTATGTTACACTCAGAGGTCAACCAGAAGTCTAAGGAGGGTGAGACCATGCACTGTGCTCACTGGCCAAATGTCAGTATTTTTTAATGAATTCTTAGTGAACAAATGCTTGAAAAATAACATAATATATTTGCTTTAATATAATCAATATTTTTCAAGGAATTAGTTTCTTAAATTATAAACAACAAACTCCTCTAGGCACTTATATATAGATGCCAAGATTTTGGTAGTAAAGTGTGAAAATCTAGTTAAATATTATCATTTACTAAATGCTGCTGCTATTTTTATTTTTATGCATCACAGAGGCTTCTGTGAGGATTAACTGAGATATATTAAAAAGTCTTGGAAAGACGAAAAGATTATACAATGTTAAAGTGAATGATAATTCTAGTGCCTATTCTAGTCCCCCAAGGCGCACCATTTTCTTCTCATCTCGTCATCGTGTGAGGTCTCTCCCTTAAAGACGTTTTCCTAATTAAATACTTATGATTCACTTCATTCTAACCAGTTCTGTCTAATTAGATTTGAAAGACCTAGAAGATTAAAAAAAATATATTTTTGGATATCTACTTTCTATAATTATTCTGTTCTTATGAAATGTGTTAGGGACTCCTAAGAACATTATCTTTGAAGATATCTGAAGTAAAAAAATGTTACTCACATGTAAGAAGACATACTGAAGATTAGTATCATGTTATGTTTTCTTAAAGTTCATCTTTACCCTATAAAATATTCTAGCTATCTATTGTTTTAAGCAGGTTAGGATAGTATCAGAAAAGTAACAAAATGTTACAGGCATAGGAATGCTTATTAATGGATAATATGGACAGAGATTAGGAGAGTAAAATGCCTTGAACCACAGAGGTCACTAAAAATATGATGAAAGTAGATCAAAATGTATTAAAATAGTGATGTTGTTATCAAATACATTTAAATTTACAAAGGTTACTGTTTCTAAGATCATTTTCATATGATAATCTAAAGTACAGCGCTTAAGCCCTGATTTTAATTATTTTTCTTAAATCTATGTGGCATTACATATTTAACATGTAAATTTAGAATAATGTTTAGCAATGAAGAGAACTGGGGATATCATTCCTCAGGGAAATGTTTGGCTGTGTCTGGGAACATTTTTCGCTGTCATGCCTAGGCAGTGCTGCTGCTAGAATCCAGTAAGTAGAAGCCAGAGTTCTTGTTAAATCCTTATAATACACAGGGCAGCCTTAACAACAAAGATTTGGTCCAACGTGTCAACTGTATTACTGCTCTAAAATTCTTATAATTTGAGCTTTGCAACTTAGCTATCTTTTTGCCACAAGAGATAATAACACATGGTGTTGGCAAAAATGTTAGAAAAAGCACACTGTCAGATATTTTTGGTAGAAAAGTCAAATGAAAGAATTGTTTTGAAAGACGATTTATAATCTTAAAACTGTACAAGTGCATGTTTACTCCTAAGGAGCTCTTCCTAACAATTTTATTTGGCAGACAGATACAACTGTATTAGAATAAGGAATCTTTGTGCAACATTATTTGTAATAAAGCAACATTGGAAATAAATTAAATATTCATCTGTAGGTAGTTACTTAAATATCAGCGCATGCCCATAATATACAATGATATACATGGTGGCCTGCATATTCTAATGAGTTTAATCACAGTAAGACTAAGAAGGGATGTTTAGTTTTTACTTCTATCTGCTAATATTCATATTTCTTTCAATCTTTGATAATTTGGCAATTACAGAGCAATATAATCACATATACATATATGCTATATATGTATATGTTAAATATATAATAGATATGACCTGTCTTATAATAGGAATTCAGTTTTTAGTAGGTTTTAATAGGCATTTCTTGGCAGAAGGAAATTAAAAGATTGTAGACATAGGAAGAACAATTGCAGGAGACCATCATAAAAAACTGAGTGGATTTCTGGGCCAGTGTAAAAAGAAGTAGGCAAGAATAACAATGCAGCAACACTCAATTATAAGACTTCTGCTTTAAACTCTAATGAAAGATCACCTTTTTAAAAGAAAACTGCCTTCTTTGGACATAGCTTAATTAGCATTTGCTTCAATCAAGCAAATTCTATTCTTCAGTGCTGAACGTATCTATAAGAAAGTTCAACTACTTAAAAGTTAAATTATTTTTACAAACTCTTTTTTATATTTGTGTACTTGAATCTAATAGGCTGCTTAGTTTTTGTTCAAGGAATGCAGTATCAAAGATTAAAAATATTGAAGAAAAATTGTGGAAATTATCTTCAGGTTGCAGCTTGCTTTACAAAGATTTAGAAGTCTCTTTTTTGTGCTGCTCACT
Organism: Dinomys branickii; assembly: GCA_004027595.1. Classification (NCBI taxonomy): domain Eukaryota; kingdom Metazoa; phylum Chordata; class Mammalia; order Rodentia; family Dinomyidae; genus Dinomys; species Dinomys branickii. The sequence continues at coordinate 7,214 of PVLD010007558.1, forward strand.
CTCAAAAACATGGCTAGGCCTTTTCATGTTTTGTTAAAATCTTAAATTTTAAATGTAGTGATTAATAGATACACAACAGATATGAACTAGGGTCTTTGGTTTATATTTCTGAATTCAAGAGATTCTTAATACAAACCAGTCAACACCTAAGGAAGTACTTTTATGTGATCAGTGCACTAAATGTTCCTGTTTAAATACCAAAGTAGTTAACACTTATTAAAGTAGATTAAAGGATTCAATATTTGTTTGAAACAGCATACCTACAGGCAGCAAAAGCCACCACTGCTGAACTAGCTCAGCTCTTACTCATGTACAGTCTTCTTCAAAGGCATCTTACATTATAATCCCCAAACAGGGCTCCTCCAGAAAGCAAATCCCATTTCAGATATCTTGTCCTTACTCTACAAATGAAGGCCAATGATTCATGAAAATGATTTCAATTGTTCTACAGGGCTTTTATTCTCTGGACTGCAAGTCTTCCAAGATTTATTCACAGAAACTGGTGAAACAAATCTTGTTCCTCATCTAAGGCCATAAAAATGATGCTGCTAATTTAAATTTGAAGGAACACTCATATATTGTCTTTACTCCAGAAGATAAACACTACTTATTCTGTTAGGTGTTGTTGATGTTTTAAATTTATATTTTTTTCTTGGAAAATAGGAGTCTTAAACAATTCCACATTGCAACAGGTACATATATTATAATCATATCTCACTATAATTAAATGCTGTCCTATATCCACCAATATTTTAAAAGTGAATATGTGCAGACAGATACACACACAAAGTATATTTGATGATGTACATTGTACTGTGTATCAGTTTTGGCTGTGAATTTTTCTTTTCATTTAATTTTTAGTATAAATCATATAAATAGGAATACAAGATTGTCTTCTAAATTGTTGTGCACTTCCTTTTTTAATTGTTAAAGAGTGGATGGTTTTTGTAAATTTTTTTGCTTTTACAGTAACCTTGTTATATTGGGCTGGCAGTATTATCTTCGTTTATAGTATACGAATCTAGGATAAAGAGTAGTTAAATAGCTGAAGAAAGACCACATGGCCTTTGTGCTGCCTCATGTAATACTGTGGTTTTATTAATGGATCAAGTAAAATGCACAGCTATTTACTAAGGAGTTACGTGGCACTTCTATGTGCTAGGGTGATAAAAGTAGTGTAATGCATGCAGAAAATGATCATTTGTGACAAAACAGAGCTCTAAAAGTAGTACATAGGTTTATAATCAAAATTCTATGGGAGTGTATTAGAGAAAGAGATTAGTTACAAACCTGGAGAAGTTTTCCTGTCTTTCTGCACTAATGAATAAGATTTCCAGCAGTAAAACTTTGCATAAGTGGCTGGATTACTGAGTACAGTGGGCTAAGGAAATAGCCAAGGGGCATCAAGTATTCTAACAAGGGTGAAGTTTATGGAGGGAATGTGGTGTGAAGATAAACAGTGTGACAGAAGGATGAAAACAGGCAAGCTTTATCTAGATAACTGCAAACTTTGTTGCCCAGCCCATCCCATTTGGATTACAGGCAAATGAGAGCCATCAGCCCTAGAATTCAGCAAGCAGGCAATGAATTCAAATCTAGGAATGGGAGTCCAGCTCCCATACACTCAATACTCAATTTTCCTATTTCAAAATAAATCACACATGTACACACAACCTCCACATACACACTATTCTTCAGGATTAAATTAAGGGTGCTAAAAATATTTATATGTCAGCCCCAGTTATACTAGGATCTAAATTTATTTTGTTGATATTGTTAATAGTTCCCATTATCTGAATGTACTTGGAGGCAGTTTATTTTGGATAGATTACCATGAAATGAGAGAGAATAATAGCAGAACAGTAGTTAAAGGTAATTGCAAAACAGGCAATATAACAAAATGAAAAGTGAGTTTTAGATTACACCAAGAAATAGTTTCATGTCAAGTCCAACATTTATGTGTAAACTTACAACTTTAGACCAATCACTTAATGTCTCGAATCAATCCATCTTTTTGCTAGCTATAAAATCGGGTAATAAAAATTAGACTGATCTAAGCAAATTCAGCATTAAAGTCTTAGCTATGTGTTTCAAAAGTAGTAGACACTCAATGAACCATAAATTTAAAAACACTCATTATTAGTAGTAATACTGGAAAATGACTGATGGACAGTAAATGATGGATGATAAAAATAGAGAAGAAATAAATAAGCTTATTAAGAAGGTAAGAACTTGGCAAATCATTATTAACAGTCTAGATTAAAGAGAGATAAATTTACATAAAGGTGATTCTTAAAAACCATGATTAATAGAGCAAAGATGATATGTTAGTTCATTTCTGCAATTGGTGCTTGGCAAGGCTAACTTTTGCTGTGTCCTTTTTCTCTTTCAAAAATTTCTAGGGACTACCTGACAGAAACTGAAGTTCGTGCTCTGAATTCCTTGCCCATTCCCTACCATGTAAAGCAAACTCTGCCTTTTGCCACACCCACAGACAGGTGCCAGTTTCAGATTGGCTGACGAGCGTGAAAGCCATGCTGACCTCATCTGTCTCATTACCGTCCCTCATTTTCAATCACACATTCTTCCTTGTCATTTGTTTTGTCTGGCTTTCTTCTTGATAGTGTAGTAGGCATGGATAATTCTTACATTTTCTTTTTACTGCCAACGTTTTCAGAGAATCCAATTAACATGTTGAGCCTAGTTGCATGGCTTAGCACCCTTAACTACCAGAACATTCCCAGGCATGCCACGATGATTTGCCAATCACACGTAACTGGTATCCCTACAATGGAAAGTGGTGATCAATTTTGAATATCTGAATATAACTTACAAAGGAATCTTTACTTACTAAACATTTTTTACAGAGAAGTTATTTTTTTCCCCCTATGGACACTGATATAAATCTTTTTTTTTTTTTTTTTGCGGTACTGGGCATCGAACTCAGGACCCTGTGCTTGCTAGGCAGGTGCTTATTCCACTGAGCTATATCCCCAGCCCCACTGATATAAATCTATTCAACACAAGTTCTAGTAATTTTATATTGTAAAAACGATATCTGGTCCTTACTTTAGGTTTCATTATAGAACTTTGGAGGACCCTTGTTTGTGTCCATGTAGATGTGTTTGGGGGCAGCATGGTTGGTTTTGGCATACAGTGTCTCTGTACCCTGGACTCCACTCCTTTGCTCTCGGGGGTTAGTAGGGTCTGACCATCAGCTGGCAGTGGGAGGAGCTTAATCACATCATTAGTTTAGTTTGGTCCTTAATACTGCTGATATTTGTGGTTTGTACAATGGCCTCCCCTTCCATGACCTATATCATATTCTTGGAATTTATATTATTTCATTTTCCTCTTGGCTTCTTATTCTTCAGAGAGGAAGGCATCTCTCCATTTAACCCCTTCTCCTAGTTGGTGATAACTTCATTAGGCCTGGGAAGGCTTCTTATAGTTTTCATTTCTCTAGCCTTTCTGCGCTTATAAAACAATTAAGTTTTTGTGTGTTTCCCCATTATTTGATTCCTAGGCACATGGTATAGTAATTCTGTCCTTCCTTGCTGTGGAGACGTAAGCATGCTGCCTATAGAAAATTCTAAACAAAAGCAGGTGCTAGTTTGTGACCTCAAATCAAGAGAGGTTAGTCAAACTCTCACAAAAATGTACTCATCACACTCTGTTTTTAGTGTATCAAAAAGATTAGAAAATTCTAAAGTCACTCTAGCAACCTGGAGTTAGAAAGACAGTTTTCCTCTTAACTGTTTCCAATTCCACTTTCTATAAACCCTTTGGCATGCTGTTCCACATTGTGTTCAGGAGATGGGGAAGCAGCACTACCTTCCTTCCTCATTGCCAGGGACAAGAAAAGCTTCCTACAGAAAACACTGTACTGTTGCAAAGATCACACACCCCTCACCTGGGCCACCACTCCCTCAGACCCTCTCGTCAGTCATCTTACTGGGCTAATGCTGGTCCTACTGTCTCTTCTTAAGACCGGGGGCAAGCATGAGGTCAAAATGGGTGCTCAATCTCCTTGGGTTTATGGTTGAGCTAGAAACTATTATGGGCCAAAGGAAAACATTCTCTTAACATCATGTTATTCAGCTTTGTAATAGCAACAATAACAATAACATGCCAGCATGAGTATAGAATAGGTAGAGTTAATTAACTCAATTTTGGTCCAATAATTAAGAGTATCTGCTATTTCAAAAGATATTATAAATAAAAGTACTACTTAGTTTTAGAGTAAAATTGAGATGTCTTGTCCATTTTTTAAGTAACCCATTCTCTTTAACATGAGAATGATTATCATACTCACACTGTACAGAAGATAAATTGATTCATTAATACAAGACTAAAACAGTAGAATGGTGTTCATTTAGAAAATTTGTAGGACTTCTTTCTTTTTAGAAAAGTCCTTTTACAGACTACATGCCTTACTGTGAAGTAACCCAAAGTTAAGTCCCCCTCATGGAAGCCTGTGTTAAAGATGATTTCATGAAACACTTGCCCTTTCTTACTTTAGAGAAAAAGACTTACATTTTTCCCATTTTATCACAATCTCTAGTTTGGTGTTTTTCATCTAAACTCTAAGAATCATTGTCCCACAGAATGTTCACTTGCCCAAAACAGTATCAGCAGATTCTTTCTTTAGCTAGGGAATCAGTAAAATTAGAGTACTTGGAAGATCTTCCCTTCAAGTACTCTGATCAGAGCCACCAGCAGAGATGTGTGAATGGAACATCATTCACTCTGCGTTCTTATGCAGATTGAAAATACTGGAGTTATAATAGATGAGCTCAAATTGTTTTAGCAGAAATCTAGCTAGTGGCTTTAAAAAGTATTGCTAGATTAATTATGAGAATTAGAAACAATTTTCATGATTAGGAAGTATAATTTTCAAATGTACTTGCTTTTACCCATGCTATTAAAAAATAAAGCCTGGTGAAAATCCTCTGCTGTGCATTTCAAGTCTTTCTCCACTGGGCTGGAGGTACAGCTCAGTGGGGTAAGTGCTTGCCGCTAAGCACTAAGGCCCTGAGTTCGATCCCCGGTCCCGGGAAAAAAAAAAATAAAAGTCTTTCTCCACTTAGCAGCTTCCTCCCAATCATAAAAGACTCAAGAGAATAGTGTAAAACAGAACAGACAAATTCAGAAAAGACAGATAGTTTATGTTCAAAATATAGGAAGGAAGTTGTCCACAATAGTGTCACAATTCCTCTACTCACAATTCACTCCGTTCTAGAGTCTTGTCAGACCTCCTGGATTCATTCTTGTCAGACCTCCTGGAGTCCATTCGTTGATGGACTATTACATTCAGAATGGCTGCTGAAAACTTTCAGCACTTAGAAATGCTCTTGAGACATATAAAAATGTCTCTATTTAGAATGGAACATATAATACCTGCCAAATTTGTAGGTTTGAAACCACTTTCAATAAGAATTAAAAGGCTCTCTTCCTTGCTGAAATAGGACTATCAATATACGTATGACTTGTCTGCCCACAAGAAATAGTGGGTTCTTGTCTCTGATGTTGCAATTTAGCTTAAAATCACCTTATGATGACAGGGTACATAAAGATGATAAAACTATAAAGATGACAGTCTAATCTTCAAAGATGACTGATCACCGATAAAAGATTAAATAACATAAACATCTGAAATACCAGATTATCAACTGGTCGGCACATTTTCAGTACTGAAGTATGCTGAGACACTGCTGATGAGTGAGAAATGCTTTTTCTATGTTAGGCAAAAATTTATCTGTCTTTGCAAGGGACAAATGAATTAAATTGCACTGAATGAACAAGTTATCTATGTATTTTTTCTCAATCACAATGCAGTACATGTAAAATGTTAATGCATGATACACTGAAAGGTGTTCTAAATTCTTTTTTAAAAGCATAACATCTGACTACTATGAATTTTAAGCACCTTTTCATCATGGCTCTTTTGAATTTTCACAATACTTTTATATGTACTTACAAGAATGATTAGACATGCCGGTCCTATAAAACTCCAAATGAAGTTGTTTTCTGTGCTAAGCCAACATCTAAAAAATAAATAAAAGAGATAAAATTCAAAAATATGTTTACATTTACTTAACACAATAATATTCTCAAGTATATGCAAAATATACACAGAATTGTGTTTTATTGCTGAAGAAATCTTCTTAACTTACACTTTAGTGGTGCCATAATATCTGTATCCTAATGATGCTGAGAATCCAACTACCACGGCTGGGCTGAGATAGCCAAAGACATAAAAATTCTTGTGCAAAAATCCCTTGTTGTAGATGACTCCAACAACAATAAGGTAGAGGTGTATCCCTTCGATGCACATCCAGGCAAAGGCAGCTAAGAAGAAATAATGCAGTAGCCCAGCAATAATTGAACAGAAGAGCTAGAAATCGAAGAAAGAAACCATAAGCGATGTTTGCTTTAGAACTGTCCATAACAAAAATCTCAATTTTTTCCCATGAACTATGCCACCTGATGTATGACTGTTCACACTAATGTATCTGTTTGTATCAGTTTTCTAAGATGTGCTATTATTTCTGACTGATTTTAAAATCTGTGCTTCTTTGATGCTAAGCATTATTTAATGCTGTGTTACAGCCATGTTCCTGCCCTTGTCCAGAGATTTGTCGTGATTAGATAAGCTGGATTATTTACATATCAACTACAGCATCTTGTGCATGTGTTTTGGTTTCAGCTTACTACATTGTGGGGCTATTTCTCTTCTCCTGTTTTCATACTAAAGAAGGAAAACGAACCTTAAACTGATGGTAAGAGAAAGAGCATGAATATCTTGATTAAGTAACAAAATTTATGGAACAGCTTAGAGATATGTTTTGCCAAGATATCCATTATGGAACTGCTTTAGATTGTAGGTTATTAAGTAAATTTGAGATAGCTCCAGTTAAGCATTATTGCTTCACATTTGAAACTAGAGGTAGGCTTATGGGAAATAACAGAAAAAGAAGTAGCTATATATTCTTTTATTTCTAGGACAAATAAGAACTCTCATGAGAAAGGAAGTACAAGGCACCCAGATCCATCCCACTTATTATAACAATATAATTCAAGAATGAGGTCACATATTGAAATATGTTGGAAAGTACTTGATATGGTTGAGGAGCAGGAAGGTCACTGAAATGGTGAGTAGCTCAAGTAAGATTTGAAGGATGGCTTAAAACGGGAATGGTTTAATAAGTGAGGACTGAAAATAAACAAACACTAGAAGGAATAGTTTTGAAGCAAAGATGAGGGGAGTAATTGAAAGAGAAAATAAGTCCTGGAAGATTGTGCGAGGGAAAATTGAGAAGAATTATGAATCTTACCGCAAACAGAGTTGGAGTTTATAGACTGTATATGCTACATGTTTAGAATAGATGCTTTGTGTTGTGTATTTCAGAGGAAAACTTGACTAAGTGTTACTTTCGGTCTTTAAGGATTTCTAAGAAGAATGGAATGCAAAAGTCTTTCAGGTTCTATGGGTGAGAGAGCACACTTCTGCTCTCTGTAGATCTGAGGAGAGCCCTGGCCAGCCTGCAGGGGTTGCGGCCCTGTGCATCCACGGCAGTTCACAGGTTTCCTAGGTTGCTGTCAGCCCGCCAGCCACTGAGCACAGCAGACTTACTAAGAAGTCCCTGCTTCTGAGAGACAGAGGACTCTGCCAGGTGACTTTAGCCCAAGGACTTGCCAGAGGACTCCTTGACAACTGTGTTGAACCTGTCTTAGAGCTGCAGTGGGGTGTAAAACCCTCCGCCCGCTCCTCTTTTCCTCCCTCTGTCTCTCACTTGAATTTACACTTGCATTGTGGTCAGCTGGCTTTCCAGCCTGCTTCGTCTTGCAGGTACTTCTAATAGACTTATTCCAAACTTAATCCCATCTTAGCATGTTTCCAGGAGGACATAGATTACCACAAATGGCATTACGTGATAGGGCCCGAGATAAAAAATCATGGGAAATGGAGTGCTTAGGGAAGTGCAAAAAGCAGGTAGCAATGACGTATCATAGCTCATCCTGTGAATCCTAGAGCTTTTGTGTTCAGTTGGTATCATAAGGTAAACTACTTCCAGTCCTCTCTCTGTGATCTCTACTTAAGGCCTATCTAAAAACCAAGGGTTTCCCAAGCTTTAATTTATTTCAATAATTCATCATAAAGAGGAACATTTTGGGTTCATAGACACATAAGTTGGTTGATTACATTTGTTAGTGTTATCAAACTTTGAAAAGATAGTTTAAAAAATATACTGTATGTTGGTCCCTTTAAACCTTTAATTATAACTTACATTTCTAAGACATATATCTAGGAAAGTGCAAAATAGAAAATAAAAATAGAGAGTAGGAGGGTCTACATACCTTATTAGTATTTATATTAATTCCAACAAGAAAGACAAGCTCAGCAAGAAACAGACTACAGCAGAGGTTTTTGTGAATTGTTGTCCTGGTGCTTTGAATTTCACTGAAGAACCAGAAGGTGAAAATACACATGGCAAGACAAATCAGTGAAATAATTATTCCTAGCTGGGTAATCCTTGTAAGAATGTTATAATCTTTAACACCCTGAGGGAAAATAACAATAAAGCTGTTAGGAGAATAACTCAGTCACTTGTCAAGTGAACTACAATGTGCAATGAACTTTTCCTGCTGAGGCATGAATCAAATGTTCATAAAATGTGAAAACATAAATGTGAACCTAGATGAGAAAATTTTTTCGAATTTGAAAAACCTCAGTATCCAGAAATTCTAATATAAATCATGTAGCACTTTAATAGTACTGTAATTAGGGATTTTACCCCCCTCAGCATAGCATTTATTAGTATATGGTTTAACAATGTTATCACCATTAGCTTCATGATATTGGAAAGGCAATTCATTACTGTAATAGGAAAATGCTTAATTAAAACAGATTTATCAGGGCTGGGGATATAGCTCAGTGGAATAAGTGCCTGCCTAGCAAGCGCAGGGTCCTGAGTTCGATCCCCAGTACCGCCAAAAAAAATAAAAATAAAAAAATAAAACAGATTTATCAGTGGTATGTCCAAGTGTTAATGCTAGGCAGAAGTAATTAACACTTTAATAATATTAAAATATATTAAACAAAGACATAAAAAAGTGGAATACATAGAACATTAAAATGGTCTATTTTATAGACTGAAATGGGAAATATTTCTTTTCTAACTGGAAAAATATTTACTTTTTATATAAGATAGAGGCTATTTGGCTCTATTCTGAAAAAAATCATCTTTGTGTCATGCAGATTTACTGGGACATTTTATAAACTTAATAATGGATTCTAAGTATGCATGGATGTAAACATAATCTGATGAGATTATATCTGACAGGGATATAAGAAATTGTATAATTCTATAATATAAATAAGATACTATTAAAGTTAAATACAAATTATGAAGTTATGCAGCTTAAAGAGATATTCCAGTTTTGAAAATTTTGTGGGCTTCTATATTGTTAAAAATACATTAGTTATGAACATGCTAATATTCATTGATGAGATATCAAATAGTTTGAGGCACTTTGTCACTGGTAGAATGAACTTTTAATAAAAAAGGTAATGGTGCTTACAATAAAATTTGTAGATGGTTATTGAAAGCAGCATAAAAAGTAAGAGTTGATGAATAAAGATTTCATTTAACATGTAGTCTAGTAGATATTATTGACTAGATAAGTCAGAGATTAGACATAACCTAAAATCCATACTAGATGTGCCCTAAAAGACAGGGACAAAAGAGAAAAGAAATATAAGACTGAAATTATATTAAAAATACTATTCACACCCAAGAAAAATATGAAAATTCATTATTCTTTTGAATAACAAAGAAAAATAGAAAAAACAAACTTGGGTTGATTTATATGTATGGAGTGGAAAAGTGCCTTACAATTGAAGGGCCAGAAGACATCAAAATTGCAAAATGTGTCAGGTGATCACAACGGCATGAGGTGTGGGTTCCGTTTGAGCTTGTCACCTCACAACCCTCTGGGGACCAGGTACCATTCATGGTATCAGAGGAGTAGTTCCAAAATGCACATTGAGTCTTAGCCTTATCTGTCATCTGAAAAAGAAACATTTTACTAATAGAGAAAAAGAGAAAAAGTTACACATCCAGCACTGTATTGCTTTTGTCATATTTAAAATACCACACATATGATTAACACAGTGCTTAAAAACTAAAACAAATTATAACAAATGAAGGCTATTGCTATATGGTAGAATTGAAATTTGTACTATAACAATACTACATTGTTTTCCAGCCTGTCATAAGGTAGTGAGAATTTTTATTATTAAATGAGACCATGTATATATGTCATTTGGAACAGAATATGACATAATCACATATATCTTTATGCAATAAGTATGCATTATTTACTGAATAGTTGCCATTATTCCATGCTGTAAAAACACAACACTGAACAAAATAGCAAAAGGCACTTGCCCTGTGGACCTGACATCTTAGTTGGAGATGAAAAAATAATTAAACAAGAAAATATAAACAGGTAAGGAGGACAATGGAATGGAAGATGGTCTGAGGAGGCTTTTCCTAAGAGATAATGTCTGAACAGATACTTCAGTCCCATGAGGGTGAGCCTTGTTGACTTGGGAAGAGAGTTTCAGACAGCTGAAACAGCAAATAGAAAGCTCTGCAGTGAAACTCAGCGGGCGTCTTCTAGGGGCATCTAGAGGCCAGTTAAGATGGAGCACTTGAGGACGCTAAAGTATGTGGAAGACAAGTTCAGAGACTGACAACAGTAGCTCCCACAAACAGGGGCATGGTTGTTCAAGAAACAGTAGTATAGTTCCACAGAGTTCTCTTTCTCATGTTCTTATATTAAGAAATCATGACATTGTGTCCAATGTAGTTTCAATAGGTTTTGAGCTGCCCAAAGTAAATGCTCTTCACAATTATGTAACAGTTCCTACTTAACTGGGTGCTTTCTCATTTATTTTGTTTAGGTTAACCCTCAACACAACCTTGCGAGGTAGATGTTGCGCTACAAGGCCAAGAAATGTGAAAAAGATGTGTTTTAAAACTCACTGTTGATAAGGGAAGCAACACCAAGTCAAACTGGAGCCTTTAGAAAAGTATTTATTAACGAACATATGTCTCAAGTGTTAAATGTGAGAGTCACTGTTGAAAGAGCGAAGATTCTCAGAAAGATAAAACATCTGCCCTTGAAAGAGAATAGAAACTTACGGTAGTTACCCTAATGGGACACATGCTCAAGAAACTCTAGCATAATACACACTGTGTTATCAACAGTTAGAACACTGACCGTGAAGACCTGAGTCTGACCGGAGCGAGTCTGAGAAGACAGTGATGGAATTAAAACGAGAGAGGCCCAGAAGCATTTCAGTGAGGTTGAATTATATGGAGAAAACTGAAAGACTATCAGATTGCTCCCAAAAGAGACTGGAAAATTCCAGTCCCAGAGGAGCCAGCAGGAGTCTAGAACTGAGAGTGACAGCCAGTTTGGGTCATTCAGAGAAATGCTGTGAAGTGACAGTCTTCATGCACTTAACCTCCACCACCCTCTACCACTACATTTTCCTAGTTCTCTTAACACTCACTGCCAGGCAACTGCCTTTAATTATGAAAGGAAAATTGGTTGGCTCCAAGGAAATGGCTTTAGTGGCTGACCTTACGGTTATGCCAACATCACAGTCAGGAACTTGCTTGCTAAAAAGTCCCTAGTGAAGCACCACACTGCCACAATCTATCTGAGCACCCCGGGTCTCATTATCGAACATAAGTCATTGGTCATGAACCAGTAGATGAACCGGAAGAATAGAGAAGAGAACAGCCATACTATGAAAGGAGAAATTACCAAAGAAACAACACCAGAAAATTCCTTAGAGCTGACACCTATGTGTTTTCAAACGATACAGACACAAAAGGGCTGCTACAGTTAGTGAGGAAAGAACCACACCAAAGTCCATCCCAAAGCTTTGGGGATACTAAGAATAATTTCAGTTCCAAAAGTATGACAGAGAGAAAGAGAATATGCAAGAGACTGTACATTTTAATTAAAATATTAATTGCATTTAATTTTTCAAGGTTAACCTTAGAAGTTAGAAGGTCTAGAAAGCTCTAAAAATTATAATGTGTCACTCTATATAAATGTACGTACATGCTCAAACAGCTGTTAGAGACCATGCTAACAAGCTATGTAAATAAACTCAGAAGGAGACAAGCAATTGGCTCGAGGAAATGTGGCATCTGACCCAGGAGAGAGGCGGTATCACACCAGCCACGACAGCCCTGTGACAGGCCAGAGTGGACCAGACAGGATGGGGCAGGCAGGGGCTTTGCAAGGACAGCTCTGAGACAGCAGATCAGCTGATAGACAATCATATGCATTTTAATGTTTGGAGAGACTTCTAGTAGTGTCAAAAAATGCAGAGATAATTATGATTGGATACACAGAAATCTATACAAAATAAAGTGGAAAAATTTTTGGAGAAATGATTCAGCCTCATAATCTAATGAAGTTTCCTTTCTGTTCTTAAAAACATTTTACACTATTCTCTCCACACAGTGCTTACCAAATTTTATATTTAGATGTAACACTGACACATGCATAGACATCATGTAACACTGGTACATTTGTACTTGGTATAGGCATAGGTGTTGTTATTGCTTAGAAAGTCCCTCCCCATCGTGGCCAATGTGTGAATATATATAATCGGCCAGCTCCGGTGTCCCTCTTTGGAGCTTCTGAGGCACTCTGATCATGCACTGTAACTTAAATATTGCCAAGAGCCCAAGAAATCATTAACTAAAAATAATCACAAATAATAATTTTGTCTTTCTCCATTGTTTTTGGCAAAATGACTCAATATTTGGTTAGTTCTAACTATAGTTTTTATTATAAGCTTATTTATACTTAATTTTCTTCGTGTTTTTGAGACAGGGTTCAGCTATGTAGTGTAGGCTGAACTTGAACTCACTTTGTAGTCCAGGCTGGCCTTGAACTCACAGTGATCCTCCTGCCTCGGCCTCCCAAGTGCTGGGATTACAGGCATGGGCCACCATGCCAAGCCTAGTTAACTTAAATTTAAAAAACAGTTTAGAATAAAAATAAGAGTAAATGGTCTTTACTAAATACTGTAAAATTCTCTGATTTTGTTTTAATCAATATCCAGCTTCTTGCAAATGTTATTTAAAGTGTCAAATATTAACTAAAGACTTCTTCTATTACACAACTCACATTTATCTCTTTGGATGGGATACATTTTTAAAAATAATTCATTCCTGGAAGGTATGGAAACTTCAAAATAAAGGTATACTTAAAAATAAAACTAAAATATCGCCCAATTCCAGAGAACCAAATATATAAATTCTTTGTTATTGGTTAGAAATTTTAAAAAGCACTGGAACTACAGATATTTAATGGAAATATTTATTTAAGCCACTTTACTCCTTCAATTTTAAATCTGTGTTTTTAAATTCTAAAACTCACAGGTCATTAATACACCACAGTAAAAAATCCACTTCTATGAATGTCTCACAGCCTTAACCCAAGACACTGCAAGTGCAACTTACCTTCATGTGACTTAATGTAAATGTTATTTTTTCAAGTTCATACAGTGTGGGTGGGTCTGAGTTAATTGAGACAGAAATCACTGAAGAGATAACTCTTTCCTGGTCTTCAGAACTGTCGGAAATTTGAGGGTCCACTAGGAAGTTGTCAGATGACGAGAGCAAGGAGCCGATATTCTTATAATGTAAAAATGCAACTGCAGCATTACCTAACAAATAAGCAGGCACAGTGAATTCTCACATGACAAAAATATGCTGAAGATCTTGAAACAAACATAAAATCTGAACAGACAAAAAATCTAAAAACCTCATATGCATACCTAGGTATTGAAATGTGAGTCACGATAAGTCATGTGTACATTGTCAAACCATATTGAGACTTAAACGGTCTGTCTAGGAACCTAAAAATGGTCATGAACTGTTGCCAATCCCTTATATCCTAGATGTCCCTGTGTCTCAGATAAATTTACATCCAAATCTTGACAATGTTTCAGAGTGCTAAGTGTATTCACTGGGAGGATAAAACATTGAGTTATTAATTTCATGTGTAAGTACAGGAATTGGCGAGGTACCAGGAGAGAATTATTATAAGCTCATGGCATAAAGAAAGTTTAGAACTGAATGAATTGTGACATGCCATTGAGTTCAGCCTTATACTCACTGCAGTGGCTCCTATTTAATATTGATAACATATGGTTATGTGGTGTCAAAGGAGGAAATGCAGTGCCTTGGGAGGTGGCCATATATCTGGTCCTCTGATGGTCCCCAAATGCAATAGATCAGCCCATAAACCAATGTTGTAGTGTCCTAAGTACATGTATTGATCACATCACCAGAAGACAAAGGACTACTATTAAAACTATAAACCTGCAAGCTGCTCTAACAGTATTCCTTGGATATAATTTTGTGTGATAGAAACTTCAACTATATCGCTATGCATGTTCTTTCACTTTATGAGACACCACAGAAGATGTTCACAGCCTTGCCTAGCCCACACACATTACAGAGAATATTTTTCCTGACATGCTAGCTTAGGAAACACTGCAAAGATATGCACATTAATCAAACATGGTTGGGTTGGTGAAATTATGACTACAAAAGACGATAATTTTGTCACAGGCTTTGCTATGGACGGACAAAGAAGGACCTCAAATAGGGTCCGAAAACTGAGTTGGCTAATGCTGGCAATGATAGTGAGTTTGCAGTGGTCCCAGGAAAAGACTACCTGAAATCAAATGAAGGGTCACAAAAATGTTGGGTTTTAAATCTCTACTAATTATTATATCTAAAGAGAAATATTTATTTAACCTTAATTTCTTGGGTAGTACAAGGGGCTCCACAAAGAATGCTCCAAAGTCCATTCTGATCTTTATGAGTGCTGTTTCTGTACTTCTGCATTCTTAACAATTTAAGCCTCTTCCAAGTCCCATGATTGGAATGATATGAAAAGAATGCATAATATGTGCTACTAAATCATCACCCATCCTTCCTTTTCTCTTTCCAATATTTATGTTAGTTTATTTCCCCTATGGTGTTCTGAATCTGATAACATGACCCTATTTTAACCTACAAATGAGTTTTATCTTGCAATTCAATAGTTAGAACTTACATTTCAGCATTTATTTAGTGTAAACAACACTAGTAAAGTTCTGTAAACATCATTTCAAAATTAATACTTACATATATTTGTTAAAGGGTTCCGATTCACTATTTATCCTTAGATTTATCTATTTTGTTTTGTGTGAATGATATTAATGCTTTTATAGCGTGGTCCCTTCACGAGTTGCACTCCAGACTGTTGGAAAACTGTGATGGTGGCAGAAGTTAAGATGTTCCTCATGGCGAATCCCAAGATCGATTGTCCCAACGTGGGCTAAGCAATGAACTCCTTAGAGAATCATTGTTCCTGAACTGCTCTATTGCTACTTCTTTTGAAAAAACTAAAAAAATTCAGCTTTGTTTATTTTATCTGTGTGTACGACATAATAAACACATTGATTGTGAGGAACTGAAACATATACATATGCATCTTAACCAGTTTTACTTGCTTTTCTTCCCTGTATTCCTACATTCCCTAGTCTCCAGATCTCTTGCCTTTCTCCACAGAGGTACTTCCTGTTTCTGTCTATCTCTTACTTTTGCCTTTGAACTATTTATATTTTGGCTTTCTCATGTAAGACAAACCATGTGATATTTAACCTCATATGCCTGATTTACATGACTTAGTATTATGGTCTCGAGGTACATCCTTTTTCCTAGAAGTGACTCTAATCCTTCTTTATGATTGAATATTGTGTCTATAGACCACATTATCCAGAGTAATTCATTTATTGATGGGCATGTAAACCATTCCAAAGGTAACCCATTAAGAGCTGTGCAGCTATAAACACAGTATGTATATATCACGATAATAACTTTTAAGAACATACCCAGAAGGAGTGTAGCTAGTCAAATGGAATTTCTATGTTTAGTTTTTCTCTCAATTGGGCTTTACAAGGTGCTCCATATTTTCACCTAAATATTATTTCAATTTCATATGTAACTTAGAAACAAAGGTATAGAGCCTCTCTTTTTGTTATAAAGCCACAGTTTAGAACACTGAATCTTCTGCGCATGCTCAACATTGCCACCCTACTTTTCTAGAATTCAGTATATAAAGAAAACTAAGAATCTTCCAGTCAGTGCCCCATTGACCTTTCTATATTTCCTCTAAAGTACTGTATTATACCTGTTTTGAATAATGCATGTGTCTTATTAATGACTTCTGTCAATAAATGAAATTACATATGAACATCATTGAGAAGAAATGACTAATTTTTTAGATTTGCCCTTATATTTTTAAAAATCCAACATTGAGGAAAACATATTTTCTTATTGCTTTATTGAGAGCTGATATTACTGTCTCTTCCCAGTGTCGGTTCACATGTGTTATCATTGAATATAACAAAGCTATTATGCAGACAGCATCTCTTTGAGATATTAATTCCATGATACTTTCCTCATCTCTTACTAGAATAGGTATTTTCAATATCTTTTTCCCAACTCCTAATTACTACTCAATTTATAGTTGAAATTTCAATAATACATTGTTTTCTCTGTCTTTGTTTCTAAATATATGTATGTTTGATAAATTAGAATATGATATAATGGTAACAACAAGAAGTTCCATGGTAGTGTGGCTGTTATTTTTCCCTTGTTTTATAATAATATGTTTCTTAGTTTATGTAGAAAATGACGGGAAAGAATGGAGAAGATAATACTGATGGATGAGAAAAAAATTGCATATCAGTGCAGTGAAAATACAACACAGCAAAATAAAACAAAATGACATTCTTCTGAGAATGTACAGCATTTTTTAATAATAAAGTAAATTCACCTTTTAATGAAAGTCTATACTTGAGATAATATGTGTGCTGTATATGTTTTCATTTTTGTGATGATCCACATATTCTTTGATAAATTATTTTAAATCATGTTTCCCTAGGTAATAAATATTTGCCTATATGAGAAAACTACAACAATAACTCTGCTATCACCAGAGATTTTTCTAAGTGCCGAAGAGAACAGATAAGCAGTTAAATTAAAATAGTATCTACTTGCTTGACTCTAGTTAAGTGACAAGGAAAGCTTGCCTGGTTGATTTCTTTGTCAAATTTCTCTTCTACTATTTTGTATTCTACTAGTTAAGTAAAAGTATGGAGACAAATCTATTGACTTTCATCTTGGTTTTATTATCTGTAAAACATGCTTTGTATTTTTCTTTTCTGCAAAATCATAAGTTTCAGCCCACGATGAAGAAGAAGGAGCTGGATATTGATTGTCAGCTAAAATTCTCATCAGGTATTTTTATTAGAATGAAAACCTCAAATACACATATGGATATTTTGTTTATAAACATCCAATATATTATAGGGAACCACAAATGTTATACATAAACATGTTATAATCAAATACATGATAAGTTTTTATTATAAATTCACTGATATATTGCACGCAAGACTGCTAATGTCCTACCTTCTGAATTAGAGGCAGCTTTTCTCTTTGGAAACACCTGTACATAGTCTCCATCCGCATTCATGTGAGGCTGAGTGTGTTTCATGTGATAGGAATCAAAAAAGAAAACTTGGAGAGCTGAAGAAAACCATAAGAATCATCAGTTCTCTGAAATTAGTTCATCTATATAATCACCGTATTTACTCATTTAGGGACAATTTCATCCATAATTTTTGTATTTCAAGTTCTTTCTTATTGATAGCACATAAAGCGAACATATTGTGAACATGTCTGGGTAGTATAATTTATGTATTAAAAGTCTGACAAGTCTTCATTTTCTCATTTCTCTATAGCACTCATGATTTATTCTTTGAGTCAAATAAAAGATAAATATGCATGTACTCAAGGGTATGTATACATAATTACTGAATCAAAACAAGTAACTATAGTGTCTTTGAGTATGTTACCTATAATTTAAATTACTATCTAAAGAGCAATTACATTAAATTTTTGAATGACGATTTCCTTACTAATACATGATACCTTTTCATTCATCAACATGATAGAAATGAAGAGCATTTTATGTTAATCACAAAGCTTACAGACTTCATGCTGACAAATGATGGATCTTGATGAGATAATAGCTTTTGTAAATCTACTATGCAGTAGCAGGCTCTCACCCAGAAAATGTAACAAAGACATATACAATGGTTATTTCAGCAAGTGTATCCTGTTTCCTCTGAACAACTTCATAATCTTCTTCAATTTGATTCATGTTCTGAATATTTTTAAGTATGAAACTGCATGGAGCAGGCAACTTTCTAATTTACTATGTTCATTGCTTCGCATTATCAAATGCCAAAAGGCAAAAGATTTCTAAAGAAAAATTTAAATACACTTTGTCCAGAAAATATGATGGAACTGTCATTGGTCAAGGTAGTTCCTAGCAAATCATAAAATGTATTTAAATGCTAATCAAGAAAAAGTAAAGATAAATATGATAGGAAGGTAAGAGCAGCCCTGTAGTCATCCTTTTTACTAATATAGAACATTTTACTAATAATGTTTGTATAACATGAGCTATCATTCATTTCTACACTGGCAGAAGTAGTACTGATTTCCTCAGAACTCTATTGAAAACCCACCTCATTAGTTCTTGAAAATAGCTTGTTTGGAAAACACTACTGCTTTTAAATTGACCTTGGATCTTACCTACATCAGATGAGTTTGTATGAAACTGGGTAGTCTTTTGGAAATTCTGAGAAATTCTTAAGGTAGCTTGCTCAGCAGTATGCAGCAGTTTTGTAAGATGAGTTTTCCTGTGACTCGAAGATAGTTTGTCCCAAATTTTAAATGTATCCTTCTGAATAAAATTATTCACGGTTTTCACAAATTCCTATTTAAAAAAGTATGACAGTTACAAATACTGGAATCCTATACTAATCATGAATACAAGAAAAGTGTAAAGATCAATATATTTAAAAAGTTAAACATACTCACAGTAAGAGTTGTATTAGCGAGGGTGTCCTTGTCTGAGACAGTGTTATTCATGTAACCTAGTAAAGGGGATGATTTAGCTAGTATTTCTACATATGTGATTATATCCATCAGTGATATATCTGTCGCAGAATTCCTATAGATTTCCTGTAGCAAAGTCATAGGTTCTTGTATGAGTCCAATCTGAGCAAAAAAAGTTCAAAAAGTGGAAGCAATTCAGACTTCTGCTGTAGCTTTGCAGGAATAAAGCTTATGTGTTAAATTTATTCTGAGGTTGGTGACTATGACCATAATATGCAGCACTCAAAGGTGAATTTATTTTAAGAGATTGGGAAATAGGAAGCACAGATGTTACTTCAGCAAAGGCATAGATCGTATTTGAGTGGATGATTTTCATACAAAGACTAGGTTTACAAATAACTTCCTGTTCTCCAGTATAGAATTATACCCTAATATTTAAACCCCTTAGTACTTATAAATATTGATATTCTAAGAAATACATTATAACTTAATAACTTGAATCATATTTTAATCAACCAAAGAAAATTCTTGACTCTGTGATAGGATGGAAATTTGCTTTAGCTGACAATTGATTGCTCATGTTGAGAATCTCACTCTCAGTCACATGACAGTGACTATGAATGTCTTCCTTTATTGGCTCTTTGAAGCATTCACTTTGAAGTACAAAATCGAGGTGCCCTCCACTATGTCTTCTTAGAAAGGGGTAAGGGATTTGGAATCCAAGTATATTTTTACTATTTAATTCAGTAACTTTCTTTGTATGTTGAAGAGAAATATCCAGTATACTAGATCATGTAAAAGTAACACCAAGCACCTGTATAAAAGTCTTCAGTACCTCGGAGATTTTCAAATTAATTCTATCTCTGAAGCAAGCACAGTATGTAGATCTCTATATGGAAATAATTTCAGTTGTACATGAAGTTTAGGTGCTGGTTGGACGTTTTGGAATATGACTCTAGAAGCATTTTAACTGAGCCCCAAAATGGTAAAATAAGATAAATTTAACTCAACTTGTCTACTTACTTTTTCTAAAGTTTTGTTAACATTTGTAGCGATACAGGCATTATCTAAATAGCAGTTTGTGTTTACATTTTCTGTAGAAAAAGACATAGACGCATAGTGTTAGCAAAAACATTTTCCCCAAGCTGATCATATTGATCCCAGTGACTTTCCCCACTCTTTTAAATATGAAATGCCCATTCTTTAACAGTTGAGTTTCTGATTCCATTTTGGACTATGTAATATTTTATAGACAGTGGAAGACAGACCATGGTAAATTTAAAGATCAGAAAATGAATATTAACTGCATAAAGATGCTCTCTGCATCTTCCATTACCATGAAAAATACCCTCTTTTTAATTTTTATAAGCCATAAATACACGCTGGTACATTTTTCGTAAATGTAGATCTTTGATACTTCACAACTATATAGTGAATTTTATGTAGGTTTTTACTTTTTTCTTTTTCTGTGGTGCTGGGGATCGAATCCAGGGCCTTGGGCATGCAAAGCAAGAGTTCTACCACTTAGTCACATCCCCAGCCCTTCATAGGTCTTTGACAATACATTAAATTAAATTATATAAATTACCTTGACAATAAGAACCATCATTTGGTGTGAACTGTGACTTCCCTGTGGATGTCTGGTAACCCAATTTGCATGAGCAGTGATAGCCTCCGTTCACATTTTCACAAACTGCATGATCACCACAGACAAATGGTTCAGTGCATTCATCTATATCTGGAAACAGTTGCGAAAATTTAAGCTATGAAATGTAATGCATGCAAGTTGCTATTTTGTTGATAACCACATTACGTACAATTAGTGATTTCTTAATAAACTGCACAGGCAAGCAAGGACAAATATTATTTGAAAAAAGGCAGAGCAAACAGTATTTAACTGCGCCTAATTTTAACTCTAAGGTGGCCAATCTATTTGACAGAATTTTCAAAATATTATTCATGCACGAAACTCTCAAATTGCTTTCTAAGTAGGGTAATTAATCCACAAAGTCATTAAAGTAATTTCCATCATTTATGATGAAACAGTCCTAATTTAATAAAGACCTAATTTGAAAAATATACTCAAAATTATTTGTCTTTTGGTCTTAAGATGAATTGATTAGAGCAATTCAGTTTAGAGTAATTTGGAATATGAGAGGGAGACTCACTTTCATTTAAAAGCTTCATTTTTGTATGTATGTAACCTAAGAACTAATATGCAACAGAATTCATGATTAACTCCCTTAAATTTACAACTTATTGTCTTTGTTAAGATTATATTTTAGTGTAATTCCTAATACACAATCATCATAGATAAAATAATATACTATACAGAATTAAGTCACAGATTTTCAGTGGTTATATACTGAAGCCATAGTGAAGGTGCTAAGTTTTAAACTCACATCATTTATATTCTTAATTTACAATTTTATATACTACAGTGAAGTATACCTGAAAGTTATAAGTACAGTGTAAACTCTCTGCCAGAATAAGGAATAACTGCAAAGAACTAGACAGTCCGGATTCTTATTGGAATCTTACTGGAAATGTAAAGTGTTTTGTGTTCCTAATCTATCTCTGATGCCTCAGAGATACTTTCTGTTAGATTAATGAATGCATCTGTAATTTTAAGTGTAAATTTGGTTTTAAAAAATATAACATGATGGCTTAGTAGTGTTTTATAAGTATAAAAAAGGGAGTCATCAAAGAAAGGTTAAAATTAAAAAATGTTAGGAAACAGCCTTTGTCTGACAAGTCTTTGTATTCAGAATACTTGCTACCCAGAAACCCAAAAACACTGCTTCTAGAGAAATAGTGTTGCTCTCTCACCCTCTACCTTATTTCTGTGTACTCAGAAATTACCACTGCATGAAAACAAATGGACAAAAATTAATGTAGGAGACCAACAGGGATATGGAGAACTGTCAAGGAGAGCATTGTAGGCTGGGCTAAAGACCAAAAGAATCCAGGTGCTGGTGCAGATGAGGGTTATTATTTTTTATGAAGTGAAACAAAATTATGGGACGAAAGCCAAGATGAGTGT
The DNA here is from genome assembly GCA_004027595.1 of Dinomys branickii. Taxonomy (NCBI): domain Eukaryota; kingdom Metazoa; phylum Chordata; class Mammalia; order Rodentia; family Dinomyidae; genus Dinomys; species Dinomys branickii. The sequence goes on from PVLD010007558.1 coordinate 29,327, forward strand.
TTTTTGGAGCAGAGCTGTTGAAGTAACACATGCTGAACCCAAATGGAAAAATACCCCAAAGAAAGTGTGAACAGATCCAGGAAGTATAATAACACAGGGTATTTCATGGGCAAGGCAATATATCTTTTGCATATGCATGTTTTGTAGTTTTAGATGCATTATACAGATCCTGGAAATGAGTTGTTGATTTCTCTCAATTTCAAAACCATTTAATTGTGTGATAATATTGGGCACTTCATCCCGAATCCAATCTCAACAACATAAAAATCTTGGCTCTACAAACTAAATTTCCATCCATCCTTTTGCACTTTGGGTTAAAATACACACAATTTTAGTGCTCTTAACTCACTTCATTTCAGCTTTTCTCTATGCTTTCTCCATACCCTTCAGGGTTTTTGTTCGGATTTCTGCTTTAAGTTCAAGTCCTTCTACCCTCGTTCAGTTGTTACTATCCCAGAAGCTTGGATCAAGTATGGTATTTCAGTGTTGGAATTTGCCAAGTAAGAATAACAATTATATCCCAGGATACCAGCCTTGAAGATTAAAGTCATGCAAATTATTACAGTCTGACTCCAAATTTTATGAAAGAATGTTAATTATTGTATCAACTACTTAGTTCATACTTTTGTCTCCATAATGCTTTACTGAAATGCAAAGTCAGATTTACTTAATTCGATATTGTCTCCGTAGGCCTCCATGGAAGAGTTTATAGCATTAACCCAGTAATGCTGGGGTAACTACCAAAACTGATTGTGTACCTGAGTAGTTAAAAGAGCTTTCACAATTCTCAGCACAGTACTCTACGCTCTTTCTTTAACCTAGTAATAGACAAAACCATACGACATTGAAAAAGCATCCCACTTCAGAATGGGATGAAACTGGCCCAGCTAGACTGAACAAATTTAAATCCTGACTCCCACATTCACTTGTTGTGTGACCTTGGGTTATACCTTAAATACTGCTAACTCAGAAGAGTTCTAGCTTATGAGAAATAAGAAAAGAGAAAACATATTTGGAAATGTTTAGATTGGTGTCTAGGATAATATATCCAAGGTGAGTAGACCATAAAACTTTCAAGTGGATTAACACTGCTCTAAAGCACATAGTAAAAGAAAGAAATTCCTGCATTCTGCTCATTTTGCCCTGAGAGAAGCACTACTGAATGCGTCAGTCTCCACATTTGTGGAATTCTGGCTGGGGCCTAGGGACTCCTGGGAGTTGAGCATCTGACATTCTGATTTACTGTGATTCTGAGGGGAGGAAAACAGCACAATGCTAAACTTCACCCAAAACCTCTGTGACAAGTGAACTTATTTGTGGAAAATACAATTGAATATGAATTATAGGTAAAACATTCTGCTTTGGCCATATGTTGTCCCTAATTAGAGTTTTCCATTGTCTATTTATTGAGGTTATAATGACTATAATTATCAGCCATGCCATATTTAAGGATCCACTAAAATTTCAAATCAGAAGCAATATACTACATGGTGATATACTAACGGAAAAAGGGAATACATTTCTGGCTCTTTGTTCAAATTCCCTGAGGATTATTATAGTACACAGTAAAATTATTATAGGACTGGTAGAAAAAAAGGAATAGCTGCACAGTCTCTCTGCTCTGCCAGCTGAGCTATCAAGAATGAGTTTTTCGCTGAATAATCCATGAAAAAAAAACCACGTAGAAACAAAAGGACTCAGACCTCAGTACTATGGTTTGATTTAGTTTTGTGTTTACTGATTAACTAATGTAGCTAAAAAAGAGGAAGAACAACTAGAGACCATTCCAAGGCATTTCAATAAAATGAGTAGTGGGAGGACTTTGAAAACACAAATACAAATATACTACACTTCCTTAGAATGCTGCTGTTGAATCCTCTTTGAGTTTGTAAGTTTTCTCTGGTGTTTGTAATTCAGTTTCTTCTAGAGAAAGCACTCTCTACTTGTAAGGAATATGAAGAGAGAAATAAAGTCCTTTATGAATTCAGGGATATTATGAGTGAGCAGGATAAGATGATAATCCAGATTTATTCAGGGGACAAGAGGTATTAAGAATTGCAGAACACAAAGTCTCATTAAGTTATAGTGATTAATATGTTACAAGTTAGCCTTCTTCACTAACAGGGAATATTAGAACTTTACTGAAGCCAAAATACGTTACATGACACATTAAATAGATTAGCAAAAAGAACACATATTTGAAACCAACAAATAGACAGGTACCATGAGTTTTTTGGGCAGAATGCAATAGTTTCCTAGATCCTAAATACATCATAATGCTGTGTTCCAATAAATTTTTGTAAGCATTAAAGATAAAATTATTGTTCAATAATAATAGCATTGTTATCTTGTACTTTAAATCATGTACAGCCTTGCAAACTTAATCTATTACATTGAACAGTTCATTGTGAAAATTTAAATGATTTGTCCATTTAAATTTTCACACTTGCAAAAGTAACAATGGCTTTCTAGATGTAAGACGATTCTAGTCTGGCTTTTATCTTAAATGTGTCAACCTCCAGTACTTTTCTTGGCTATAAAATGAGGGGAATAGAATTCCTATTTGCATGGCAGAATAAGGGTTTGAAGCATTGGATTATGATTTCTTTGATACAGATATTTCGCCGATAAATTCTCTTTGAACACTGTCTCCTGTTTATCATGTTTTCATGTTATCAGACTTCTTAAACTACTGAAGAAAATTCCACCAGAGAAACAAAGTCTTTAGTGTGATCTAGATTAACTTAAATACTGCTCTTTTATCTATGCAAGGTACAACTGTTGCACTGTTCTTGACTATATTTTTTGCTATGTGTTTAAATTCACAGAACTTTGTTAGTGCATTATTTTTTACATTAGTAGTCATAATTAATTATAGAAGTTGGTAAATTGAGAAACTTTGAGAAACAAGATAAAGATGATTTATCATTTATTCTTTGTTTCTTTAGAACATAGCTTGAAAATAGTTTGTATATTTTTCTAATATGCTTGATAATTGTTCTGTAGTTATGGATAATACAGTATGATAAAGATTAAAGAATTAGCAAAGTATCTGAAAGTATTTAACAACTAGGGCTCAACCAGGGTGTGATAGAAATTGATTCAAATATTACTGAATTTCCAGATAAAAAGAACAATGAGATACAGGTACAGATTTTAAGTCATACAATTGAACTTACCTATGCAGAAGGTTCCATCATTAGTGATAAACTTGTCTTGGTTACTGCTGGACCTAAACCCTGGAGCACACATACAGAAATAACTTCCCACTGTATTAGTGCAGTTCGCATTTTCACCACAGGATTGGGTTAAATTTCCACACTCATTGTCATCTGTGAACATATCAATTTAAAATATTATTTTAAACAATTGTTATGTATTTCTTGTATTTTCTCTTAGTATTTGAGAATTTTGACTGTTAAATAGTTTAAGGTAATGCAAAGTTTATTTCAAAGAAAAGTCTTAAAGAATTCACCTTTCATTCACAATTTATCATGTGATTTTTTTTATAATTGCAGAGAAAATTAGATCTTTTAATTCCAGAGCAACAAATGTAACTCTCAAATCAACATAGAACAGTTTTCAATCTTTTACGTAACTGAATTATTAAAAATTTCAATAAATACACGCTCAATTGTGCATTTATAATACTTTATAAACATTCAAAAGCATGAAACAAATGAAAATGAAAATGTCAAAGATTATAAATTTACATCCTTTTATCATGTTCTGTTTATGGTCCTCATTTTTTTCTTAGTAAAATTCTGCATTATTGGGCCTGTACTCTCTTTATTCTTTAATGCATCTGTTTGATACTATTTGTATTACTCACTTTCTGTCTGTACCTATGTGTGTGTATATACACACAAACCCACACTCACACACAAAACAAATTACATCCTGATCCTTATCCTTATTGTCTCCTAGCTTACCAGAAAAGATATATGTTCAGAGACTCTTCAAAAATTAGCAAGTATATTTATATTATCTATCAAATAATTAAGTTAGAAATTGTATTCTCACAAGTGATTACAATGAGCTCAAGAGAAAGAATATTTTTGAGTGACTATGAGACCCTCCTGGGGTTGAATTGTGTTTCCCAAAAACTCTGTTGAAGTCCTGTTCCATTAGAATATTCCATAGTGACCTTGTTTGGAAATAGGAACTTTGCAGAGCTGATCAAATTAAAATGGGGCCATGCCCGATGAGGGTGGGTCCTAATCCAATGGGCTGGATTAGCCAGACAAAGATCAAGGCTATGTGAAGGAAGAGCCAGAGACTGAAGGGTGTGGATGTAAGCTGATGTAGTCACTACACAGCTAGGAAGAGGCAAGAAAAGTTTTTTCCTTAGATCCTCTGGAGGGAACGTGGCCCCATCAGTCCCTCGATTCTAGACTTCTAATTTCCACAGCTGTGAGAGATTAAAGGACTATGGTTTTAAACCATCAAGTTGTAGTAAGTTCTTATGGCAGCCCTAGGACTTAAAATAATATGATGGACCTGAAAGGTATTAGAGAGAAGGTGAGAAAGAAGGAAAGTAAAGGCAAAAAATGTTGGGCATAAGTACAGTCCTGAGTATGATTGTGGCTTTTCTCAACACACAGGAAGCTTAATGGGGGCACATGAAGAGATAACGCAGAGGAATCACTGTAAAAATAGGTGAGGTTTGGAAAATATATTGAATAAAAATGCTTCTTCTTAAGCAAGTTTTTTAAAAGGGTGAAATGTATAACATTTAATACAATTACACACATACAACATGCAACAATGAGTTGTATATTTTTCTAAACCCTTTATAAATAATTTAAACCTTACCTAAGCTTGAGAGGTAAATACTCTCTTTTCTAACTGATGAGAAAATTGAGCAAAGCTAGTCTAGCTTCACATTTTAGTGTGGTTTTTATGGGGGAGGGTGTTGTACGTTGTGGCATAAAACCTCTTTCTAGCTTCCACAGCCACCATTCTGGTATATTGAGCTGAAATCACTAATACCTTTGAAAATCTAGTCCTAGGATATGGCCGTTTCATCCTTGTATAGATAGGAGAACAGTACTGAACTGACCCCAGAGGCCAGAAAATTTGAGACATATTAAAAAATAAGTTGAACTCCCTAAAGCTGGTATGATGTAGGGCAGGCAGGAGCTTCATATTTGACTGTTCCAGCTATGAGACACCAGAAATTGTTGATATTTGAAATAGTTCATTGAAAGGTTCTAATTTTTTAAAAAATTAAAAATTATAAAATAGTTGAAACACTGTGCTGATTTAGTATTTAGGTCAGGAAGTTTCCTTTCTTCAGGTTTAGAGGAATTTGGAAGTGTTGCTGAAAATATGGTAAGCTGAGATAAATTGTGAATTATTTTATAAGAACACTGAAGGTTAGTACCTTAATAACAGGAATATGTATATATGAAGGAAATATATATCTATGCACACAACAGAAATTAAACCATTCATTAAAATTATCTGAGTAGCTCATAAATTGAACAAAAGCCACCTAACTCAAGTGTAAAGGAGAATATTTTCCCTACATTGGGTTTGATTCGGTTATTAATTCCTCAAATATTTATAGTTTCTCAGTCCCCACATGTGAAGGTCTATACCGGGAAGTAAGTAAAAATTAATCAAAAAGTCAGGATCTTTGCTCTTTCTGTCAGAGTTCATATTCTAAAGGCAAGTTAATGGAGAAGCATATAATTGAGTTTTTATTAAAATAAAAGTTTTCATTTATATTTCTGAATTTGACTCCCTTCACAGCACATTGGGAAAAGTTTATATTAAACTTTAAAAGAAATTATACTCTCAGATCAGTTATTGGTAATACAGAAAACGATGAGGACTGTACCCCTTGTGGAATATAGCTGCAAAAATTATATGCAAAAATGCAGAGAAAAAGGACTCACTAGGTTTGAGGTATTGGTCAAAATCCAGGAAAATGAAACATTTTGTGCCACCTGATCGTGTTTCTAAAAATAAATTAACATATCAATGTGCTATTTAATTCCCACATAATTTTACTAGTCCGGGGTAACCTACTAAAAGGCAGGAAAATTTTGATATTGATTTTTGTGTGTCTCCCTCTTGTATAGTTTTGGGCTCTGGCCTCTTAGCTTCCTTACCCAGAATTTGGACATAAAATAAATTCTTTATCTTTCTGTCTCCTGGGCTAGATATGTAATATGCTCCTACTGTTCCCTAATGGTCATACGTAAATCTTCTCCAGTAACATACCACTTATTGGAAAGTAACTTCCTCTCTGCCCTCAAGACAGTAGAGAGACAGGCAAAAAATTATCTTTGTGAAGTAAGTAATATATAAATATGAATCATTTAAATAGCCTTAAACTTTGCAGTGTCCAGCTTTGTAATAATTAATCTTCAAGGAGAAAATTCCTTTAGGTGGAGATAATTTTGAAAAATAAAAATCTGCTTCCTTTGTGCTCTCTTGGCTAATGTTCAACACGAACTGACCAGTCAAATGAGCTGCCCAGTGTTAACTCCACAGTTCGTAGTTCTTGTGGGATTATCAAAAATATATTTAGACTAAGATATTGCTTGAAAACACATTATAATAGAATGGACATTGAGATTAGTTTTAAAATGTTACTGAAAACTGTTAATAAGGAGAAATATTTGGCATTCCGTCATTAACACTTCTTTCTGGGCCTCCTCCAGCATGCTGAGTACAACAATGAAGACGCATACATAGGCCCTAACTTAAGGGGATCCATGGCAATTGGAAAAGGCATATGAGGGCTGAAATTAATCCTGTGTAGTACACGCAGCAAATAAAAAAGGTATTTGGTAGTCCAGAGGGAACTCAGAGAAAGGAACTGCTTTCTGGGGTCATTTTCAGTATAAAAGAGTGAAGATTATTTGAAGAGAAAGTGATGGTTGAGGCAGGCATTTCAGTAAAAGGAGAGTTTAGGCAAAGAAAAGGAGCCTTGAAAATATATTCAGGTGAAGAAAAGAGTTTACTCAAATACTTAAAGTCCTAAAGGAGCAGCATAATGTAGAGGAAAATTAAACTGTTGAACACTGGGTATGAAGGTAGAGGCTGTAGGGCAAAAGTGAACAGTTCATGGCAGCAGAACATAGCAGAAACCAGAGCAAGAGGGAGGAATGGCAGCAAGCAGTCTCTTTCCCTCCCTTACATTATAAACAGCCTACCCTCACCCAGGGGGCATGTAGTATTCACATAATCTTCATGCTCTTCTCTTCCACAGGCTCAGGATGTATACAAAGTAAACACCCTGGTTTCCTGCTGAGTCACTCAGCCAAACCTGTGGACTCCCCAAGTTGACACAATGTATCAAACATAACAATCCACCTCTTGTCAAATTCGCAACCAGACACACTTCTTTAAACCAGTTTCCAGATACAAAGACATACTACATTAGAATCACAACATACCCCCCCAAAGATTTACGTACATCCATTTACGCAAAAGGCATTTAGTTCCTGTGCAAGACTTGCCAAAGTCCTAACAGTTTTAGCATTGCTGAAAAGTCCAAGGCTTGAGTCTCCTCCCAGATCTAAGGCAAACTCTTACAAGTCCCATACAAATGAAAAGTGAAACACTTCTAACATTCAATGGCACAAAATAAACATCACCATTCCAAAAGGCACCACCAGGGGAATATAGAGCATTGGGACCAAAGCAAGTCCAACATCCAGCAGAGCTAATATTGTGTTCTGTAATTCCACATCCAGCATCTGAAGCAACTTGTGGCACATTGTTAGCTTCAAAGGGCTTGCATGAGTCCATCCCTATGGCACTTCTGGTGGATATAGCCTCCACAGCTTCTCTCTTAGGCCTGCTTTGTTTCCACCTTGCAGCTTTCCTCAGATGATCCACAGTCCTGTCTTTTCTAAACTTCTGAGGTCTCCAGGGCACCTTTTGCTTCACACTCCCAACCTCCCATATTGTCCTCTCAGGGGCACACTGCCTGGCCTCCTAGGCCTTCTGAAATCTGGGTGGACACCTCTTTAACCTCAGAACTCTTGCATTCTCGTGCATCTAAAGCCAGGGCCACGTGGATGATGCCAAGGTCTGCTGCCACCTGGAGAAGTAGCCAAACTTTCCTCTCTCTTGGCTATAGGGGTCGAGTGCTTGAATCGCTGGGCACGCTGAATCCAATTCTAAGGAACAAATTATTTATGCTGCCTGCATTCTGGAACCTGGTGTGGCCACCGCCTCCACTCTGGAACATGGCACTCTTTGGTTTCCTTCTCAAGGCCAGGTCTCTCACATTTACAGTTTTGAGGCTGCAAAGGGTGGAGACTTGCTGCTTCTTGTGATGCCCTCGGGCCATCTTTTCCATTGTCTTGTTCCTTCTCAGCAGTAGAGATCTCCTCAGCTCTATCTGCAGTCCACAGCTTTCCTGGAGCTTCTGTTCTGACCAAACTCACATTTTAAAACATCCTGCTGGGCTCTTTGCTCTTGATTCTCAATGTAAATCTGGCTAAAAGCCCCCAACAATAGCCATGCCACTGCCCCAACATTTGACTACCTTGAAATTTCTTTTGCTAGATTAATCAGTTCACTGCTGCCCTTAACCTCACTTTTAGGTAAAGCCTCTGGACACAAGCAAAATGCAGACAAACTTTCCGCCAAGCCATAACATACATCATCCAGAGTCCAACAACCAGTGCAGTCCTTCCAGGAGAATCCTCCCGAACCTGGTCTTTACCGGCAGGATTTCTATCAGCCTTCTGGCCTTCTGAGATCTGACCAGAATCTCCCACACAGAATAGCAGAAGGCGTTCCAGCTCTAGTCTTTCAGGCAATATCCCCAAACCTTTCCAAACTCTTCCCACAAGCCATTTCCAAAGGCTCTTGAACCACATGGTCAGGTATAGTAACAGCAATGACCCCACTCCACTGGTACCAAATTCTGTCTTGGTTACTTTTCTCTCATTGCTGAGACAAAATACTCAATGCCCAAAATGAAGAAAGGAAAGGTTTATTTAGCTTACAGTTTGTGGAGGTTTCAGTCCATACTTGGCTGGTTCAGAGGCAGAGTGGCACATGGCACAGGACAACAGTTCATGGCGGCAGAACATAGTAGAAACCAGAGCAAAAGGGAGGAATGGCATCAAGCAGCCTCTTTCCCTCCCTTACAGTGTAAACAGGCTACCCCCACCCAGGGAGGTGGAACTCTCACATAACCTCCATGCCCTCCTCTTCCACAGGCTCAGGATGTATACAAAGTAAGCACCCTGGATTCCTGCTGAGCACTCAGCCAAACCTCGGGACTCCCCAATTTGACACAATGTATCAAGCATAACAGGGCTCCTGTTTCCTTCTCTGTTTAAGTGAACCTGCTTGTGGGCATTACCACGCCTTTGTCTTGCCTTTCTTCTCTTCTGCTTGTGTTTGTTTGCTTAGTTTTCAAATAAGTCTCGAGGACTGAAGGTAAGATGCAAGGATAAAGAAAAAAGCCCTCCCGTATTTCTGTTTTCAGAGCTGATCAAAAGAATACTTACAGTGCTTCGTAGTTCAGCCCAGGCCGGGTTTCAAAACACTACACTGATCTATGTGTCTGAAATGTTGTCTCCCAGTATGTTTTGGGTAGTTTGTTCCTGTGGCTGGTGGTTAGTTGTGTGCTTAGTTATCTTGTGTCAATGACTATCAGAAATGACACTTACAGAATAAAAGGAAGGAGTTTTTCAGGCACCTTGCTAAAAAGTAAGTTTTAATTACTTAACTATTACAAAAACATAATGATTGATACTGTTTCCATTTGTGAGGAAAATAAATCTTAGAATCTTGGGTGGGCGCTAAGCTAAAGACAGAATCTGGTGAATTGCCTAGTTCCAAAGACAAACTTACTTGTTTTCTTATGCTGTAGATGAAGTGTACCATAAAATATGCCCCTATTAAATTCAAAAGTAGTGAGCACCTAATTCTCTATATACAAGAGTGATATGGAGTATCATTTAGTAATGGCACATTTTTGACAACAAATCATACAATTACTTTCTGTGCATAATAAGACAGAATTTTTACCAGTATATAAAACATGGGTATCATGTCTGAATAAGATTTTATTTTGTATTTCATTTTTTGATCTATCGATTGAAGATTAGAAAAACAATTTAAGAATAAAAAAATCAGCTTCTCTCTTCCTAACACTTGAGACATTATGGGATGGAGATACTATTTGCTCAAATTGATTATAACAACTTGAAAACCATGGGTTTTTAACAGCACCATCACTCCTGAACACATTTTCTCTCTGGACATGATTGCCAGTATTGCTCGGTAAATTTGAAGACAAAAATGACTATAACCATTACGTGACTCCTGTGAAGCAGGCCCTCTATGTCAAAGGTGGAGTAACACAGGAAGCCCCCTCCCAGTCAGCTTGTTGGGTTCCTTTGTTTTCAGGCACATTGAACGTTCTTTTCCGTTACCCGATACACTAATGAACTTAGAAAGATCATCATTAACCTTCTCAATTTTACACTTCTTAGGGTCTGTAATTTTCTGGTGAATACCGAAGCAAACATATAGGCAAAGAGATGTGGGAAAGGAAAGGTCAACAGGAGAGGAAAAAAGAACCACAGTGGAAACAGAATGGGTTCAATCAGTTAAGAGAAGTAACACAGTTACTGTTTCAATACTGGAAATGATGCCATTACAGTCTTTTACACAAGACAAGGAAAAGCATAAAGCAAAGATACAGAATTATATTTCCCTTACTCTCCTGGGAATTTCTTTTGCACCTAAATATTTCAGTGCAGTAAAAATACAAATATGGTATCTGTATATCCTATACCACCACATGTATATTTTTCACATATGCTGAATTCTTACCAACGTAAATGAAAACATAAACCCAGTGCTGAAAAACAATTTCTCACTTTTCCATCATTGACTATAAAATGCATACTGTAAACTGATATTTCCCTGTCCACGGGTTTAAAAAGTCAAATTTCTTAAAGGAAAAGGATAAAAATAAAAAAGGATGCAATTATCAAGGTAAACAAGAGAGTTACAGGAGAACAAAATATTTATGCTGGGTTCTTATTCTTAACATTAAATTCTTTAGTAGAAATATGCTTAAATTCTTTCAAGTGTATATAATGATTGACACTGTTTGGGAAAATGTGCCTATGGGTAGGATCACATTGCAAAAAAGGGTGTGTAAGTGAGCTGGGGCTCAATCAGTGTAAACACAAAATTGTCTCTGGTGCCAGTTTCACAATTACTTAATTTTTGAGTGAAATGTAGCACTTAAGAAAATGTTCTCATTTTGTTCTCCTCTCATTTTTGTCTTCTATTTGTCAGAATTATTACTATGCACATATTATAAAGTCAAAAAATATAAATAGAGAAGGCACACGGAAGAAAAAAGTGTTATTTTCTACAGAGTAGAAATCACTGCTGTTGCTCACTGGATGCAGAGGTAGGACAAAAATCTTGACACATTTACTTCAAGCTGTGAATCAATGATTCTAACATTTTTCATTCTTTTGGATCAAGTATGATAGGAAAATTGAGTAATACTCTTACAGGTTCTCTGAGATTTAAATGATAAAGTTGCTTTGCAGAAACTAGTTTTATTGACGTTTTTCCTAATCTTTCAAGTGATAAATATTAAATAGAGAAAATCAAAGCATTGATAGACAATTCTTACAAAGTGCAAAAAGGTCCTAGTTCACAAAGAAAAAACGAATAGTTACCAGATTCTAACATGATTGAAAGAGTGGTATAGCGTGTATAAGTCACTGATAGTCAACTGAGTCCCTACAGTCCTCTAACCAGCTAAAGAAAACTTTTATTCCATTAGGTTGGAAGATGTTTTAGAATAAAAAGATCAAAAGTAGACCCCTAATGCACTGTATATTAAGTAAATATTCAAGATAGCATTCTAACCAAATAACAATGAATTCAGAAGACAGACATCCATGTAAAGGAAGATTAAATTGAAAGAGGTAAGAATGATGGAGAACAAACTCATCATAAGCACATGCACATGCAGAATGACTGTGTGGTTATGAATATGTAATTCAGAAGTCCCTCCTATCTCTAGGGGACCCCAGTGGCTGTCTAACACTGTCATAGTTGTGTACACGGTATATGCTATTTTTTCCTGTATGTACATCCACTGATAAAGCTTATAAATTAGGCACTGTAAGAGATTAACAGCAGTAGCTAATAATAACATGTAATGACACCACTATAACAAAAATTATAGGAAAGTTTTCATAAGATATCTCATTGTCATGGAGATATCAGCAACCTTACAATAAAGCAATAGTTTACAAGAGCCCAGGATTTCTGTTTTCTTTAGCTGAGAAGTTTTACCTTTTCATCGAAAGGAAGCCCTTCACAACTCCTCTCACGTATATCTGACTTCCTGGCATCAACACTTTTGTACTTTGGGACTAATATAAAGTAAAATAAAGGTTACTTGAATGCAGTATTATTAATTTTCTTTATTGATTTATATGAGCCTCTAAAAAATTATTAACTGTTGCCTCTCTCGATGTGACAGATGTTTTCAACATTTTTAATTCTTTTAAATTTTATTAGTGGTATACTTTATATTGTTTTCTTGTTTGCTTTAAAGCTCCAGGGATTTTTTTATAGTCAAATAGAACCTTCTTTGCTTTTCTTGTTTTTGATCTTTTTTCACATACATAAAATATTCCCACCTCTAAGGTTATAAAAATGCTTACTGGTACTTTAAAAAGGAACTTTACTTTATTTTCAACAATAAAATATTTAAATCATAAGCAATTTATTTCAGTGTAAATTGTGAAGTAGAATTCTCACCAGTGGTCCTAGAAGGAGCAGCTGTTTCATTATCATTTTTTGAATAATCATTTATTTTTTCATTCATTTGAAAAGTTATTTTTTATATTCAAACTATATGAATATACTGAGAGCTGTTTCTGAAATCACTCGTTTTCATTTTGGATAGGTTTTCCATACCTACATCCCTGCCTGTACGATTTAATTATTACTGGAGCCTTGTTTCCTGGATTTTAAAATGCTATAAATTATAAGAAGCATCATTAACATAGTAAAATATTAAACTACATTTACTTTTATAGATTTATCCATCTCAGCACACTGTACTTCCTTTGCTATATCATAAAGATTGACTCTAATTCTTTCCACATTGTATTCTAGTATTTCTTGGAATACCTGCCACCCTACAGTACATCATGCATCCTATTGTATCATGACAACATGCTGTCTTCCATAATCTGTTATGTGTATGACAGCTGCGACTAATCAATATATGGAAGCATAAAAATGATCAAAACTTTGTCTTTATTTTTTAAAATTTAAAGTAGAAATTCACTTCTTTCCTTTTTGTTGCATTGTGCAGCAGGAAGACTCAGCGTAACTACTTAGCATTCAGTTTGAGCTCTGAGAGCAGAGGTCCCCTGACTCAGCAACATCACTTCCTGAATCCTGTACTGACTCTGCCAACTTCAACTGCCCAAGCTCATTTTATTAACCACACATGGAGACCTGAATGTGCTGTTATTAGAACAAGTGGCAAGAAACAGACAGTGTATTCCTCCATAGGCTAATAAGTACATCTTGGTATCTGATTACTATTTGAAAAATAGATTTACCCAATGGTCAAGTGTTTGTTTCACATCTCTCAATCTAATTTGTTTTTCTCTTTGCAAATATTTTAAGCTAAATTAGGTTGCCCCATTATTATTTTGCCATGGTGCATAATACAGAATAGTATTGCTGACCACAGAGAGTTAAATTAGGTATCAACACTATAAAATGTAACAAAATATTTAAATTAAAATTAGTATTTGAGAAAGGAATTAAAACTCTTTCTAAGTAATGCAGAAGACAAGAAATGAGAAGTCATAATGGACTATAGTATCCTTCTGAAAATAGAAATGAGTCTATAATTTACAGAAGAAAATAGAAACAATTGATTGTTCTGTAAATAAATAGTAATCTTTACAAATACTCTAAATAGCAAATGGAATGCTAATTATAAGCTACAGTGGTCAAGCTTTATCTAAAAGTGATAAACTTTCAAACCTAGATGTTTGTTACTCTGTGGTTAAGAGTCAAATTGGATATGACACTCTTCCACATTGAATACTAGGATCTGCCAGTAAAACTGATTTTAAAACAGAATGGGGTATAAAGTAGAAAAAGCACAGACATGAATGCCATCCTTGAGATCTTATGCTAGGAGTGCCCCCAACCTCAGCTTTGCATATCTTCTTCCTCAGCAGTGCGAGAACAGTGCAGGAACTGGTGGATCACCTTGTCCCATGGCCTTTTACTTACATGCATACATGTATTCATGTCTGTCTGCCTCTCTCTATATCTATCAGCAAACAACTTACAGATGTAGTAAAATTCAAGGTACATGTCCTTTTGTTTTACTGTACAGGATTCCTGTTATTATTGTTAATTCTTATTTTAACACTTAAGCTCTTGTAATTCTATACATAATAATATAATTTTAGAGAATACTGGACTAGTCAGTATGATTAAAGCAGTAATACAGTCTTCTAACAGAAGTACAGGCATCATCATGTCCAAAATGACCTAAAATTGCCAAGTTGTACCCCCATGAATTCTCCCTCTAGGTATTAATTTTGAGATGCATAAATCTGACAAACTTCATATACAAAAACATTCATGCAAGTCATATGTTCAGTATAAGTGAGGGCTGCATACCCCTCAAAATATTTTGAATTCTCAAGGAATGCAGTTATTACAAGTAACATTTTGAAGAATAGTAGCTGACTTCTAGATCACATTTACTGTGTAGTGTATATGGTGCCAAAGAGAGCACAATATTTACTGCTTAGTAGGTAAAAAATTCTGAAAAACAAGGATGAGCATCCCCATTTGGTTACTGTTTGGTCAAAGTAACTCTTTCATCTCTTCCTTGCATTGAGAATTATCATCAAATATGACAAGGAACATGTAGCTTTCTGGTAATGACAAGCTTTTGGAACCTACCATAAATATACCAATAAATGTGATTTCTTTCCCTTGAAATGATAATTATGACCCTCACCTTGTTATAGGATGATCTACCAAAATTATTCTGTGTCCTACATCAGATAGATGGCAGGGAAAACAGGGTCTGCGAAGTAGTGTGAAGAAATTTGAGGTATTATTTTAAGTCTTCCACTTTGCTGTGTGCTTCTTAGAGTAATGTTGGGCAAATTTTTTAGCAGTCTTTCAGTGAACTAAACGTTTAGGTACACCATCTGTCGTGCCATCAAATTTATCTGATGAAAGCTGAATCTCAAGTTAAAAAGTATTCGGGGGCCAGGCCCTTGGCAGGCGAATGAGATTTGTACCTTTGTAAAAGCAGTCCCGAGAGGTAGTTTATTCCTTCCACCATGTGAGTGTTCAGTGAGATGGCATCAGATGGAGAACCCTCAGGAGACGACAGATCAGTGCTTTGATCTTGGCCTTCCTACTCAGTCGTTTACAAACCGCCCAGCTTACCGTATTTTCTTGCAGCAGCCACAAAGGTCTAAACCAAACCTCCAGTAAGGCATGCACCTCCTGCACACATAGATGGATATATTTATAAATAATGGAAGTAACTTTCTCTTTTAAACTTCTTCCATCATGTACTGTGTGTGCTCTTTTTTTATTCCATTCTGTTTCAGTACATTTCAAAATGCTACTCATGATCTACCACACGGACTCCATGAAGCACTAATGGTCTCGAGTTTCCTTTGAACCAGTACAGAGCAGCTGAGGTCGTTTGACTGTGGGTAGTTTGATCCACCGAGACAACACTGGGTGATGACCCTGTATGGCGAATGTCAGGCAGTGCTATCCAATGGCTCCTGCAACCACTCTGCAGCACGACTTCCCGGCCTGACACAGCCTGATGGTTAGCATTATGCATTAGAGAAACATCCTTGTGACATGGGAGCAGGCTTGCAGCCACGGGGCCTGGTGAGCATAGGGAACCCCATGTCCCTGCTCAGGGCAAGAGCACTCATGCATCAGGGTACGTGGTCTGGAGCGCAAACAATGGCAGGATGTCACACTGTACTTCCCTTAACGTTCAGTGTGCCCTCACTGTGCCGCTGTTCATGGTCCTTTCTCTTGAGAATCACATTCACTCTCTTGTGTTCAGTCATTTCCACCAGGATATGGCTACATTTTTTCTCGGTAATCTTGATTTCTGTCCATATTTTAATCAACTGCATAGTTGAATTACTACATACTTCCGTGTATCTCTTCCACCGTCTTCACTGCATTTGCTCTCTCACTTTCTTTCCATGTGCACCCTGATTTCTCCAGTCCCCCACAGACCTGTAGCAGAGACATCGTTCTCCTTTCTATCTGTCTTCTCCATCCGAACAGGACTTACCTTGGCCATGTCAGGAAAACATCTGTTTTTGAGAAACTTCCCATAAATTATCAAATATGCTTTAAAAATGACATGCAAAATGTCACGTTTTGTTTTTTTCCCCCCTAACAGTGTATGTATAGAGAGATCGTTTTTGTTTAAAGAAAACACAGGAATTTGACTTCAACGGCTTTTCCATTACATTCTTCATACAATATTCTTTCAAATTCAACAAAGACCTTACCACACACAGTGAAAAGAAGGAATGAGGAGGACGTAGCTAAGTTCTACAGCTATGTAAAAATGAGTCAGAGAAGAAACAATTACCATAAAGTACAATTCCATTCTGCCTGGAGAAAAATGCCTGTGGATGTTTCCCTTTCCTCAGGAAAAATTTATGTGCCAGCCTATGGCATGCAAAATGTCTTTTTTTATTTCCTTATTATATTAGTAAGTTGATAAACTCTATATGTCTGTTTCAAACTATGAGATTCTCTTGGAGGAAGGCCCTGAAGTATTTACATTTTTGCTTTGCGGAGTAAGAGCACACTGGGCACACAGTTAGACGCACAACAAATTCCTTTTGAGTAGGAAACCACATGTTGCGCTTCTTACTTGCACCCAGAACTGAGTACACCAAGCAACTATTACTGATAAGCTTTTAAGAACTGGATATGGGATTTGTTAGAAGACACAGATCATTCCACCATTCAAATCCCAATGCACAAACCATGCAACTCAAAAGCCAATCCAGAACTTATATTGCTTTTGCCTCAGGTCCCCTTGTTGCTTTTCCTATGGATCTCAAATCCTTCTGAACCCAGGAGGACCTGAGTACAGCCTGGTCAGATAGAACTGATGCTCCCAGGGGAGGCCAAGACCAACTGTCTGTATCTTCTGAAGTCTAAGGGCCCATCTCACTGGATTTGTCTATTTAGGTCTACTTGGAGATGGCAGAAAATGAAATTTGGACCTCGAATTCCTAACTGTCATACTAGCAGGGTGAAGGATAGCATTTGTTTTTAAGATAAATCGGTTTTATACTAAAGCATGTCCCCAAACTATTATCATTTATGTCTGCCTGGCCTAAAATCATCAGACATTTGACATTTTTATATAATTTCTTCAAGAAATAAGATGAAAATAAATCTATGCTTAAATTCAAGATCCCAAGAAATAATTAAAGCATTTAAAGAAGCACTGTTTCATGGGCCATATAATCACATACGACTATTTCAGTTCACATATTTAAAACTCATGTTTAAATTGAAAATGGTACTGCATCTAATCAGATATCAGGCCTAAACAACTGCCTAATGGGTCAGTTAGAAAGTGTCTTCCTCCAGTCTTTTTCACTCACATCCACCTTGTTAGGGTCACTGAATTATGTGAAGACGATTTAACTAACAGCACAGACCCTGGGAAGAGACACAATGCTTTATTTTCTGGACCAGTGATCTAATCCAGCACGGGACAGAAAATCTGATTTCATAATATGAGGCACGAATATGTAAGTGCAAACAAAACTGATTCAAAACCTCTGTTCAACCTGAAGATGAGCGCTCAAGATCACAGTGATCCTGATATTCCCATAAAATGTACATTTCTTTATCGCTCTAGTGCTTTTCCAGCTCAGAGTTTGCGCTTCCTGCATTTTTTTTAGGTTCCATGGCCATCTTTTATGACATGACACTGAAGTCTTAGCTATATTTCCTTCTTTATTTCATATGCTATGTTTGATCAAATTACAAAGCAGAAAAGGTTGCATGAGAACCTTAGAATTGTTTATATCCCTTAATGCTGCAAAAGCAAGTGAAGACAGTAAGGATATCCCGGGCAGTTTGGATTAGGTTGCGTTACTATTGTCTACTTAAAGCGGTTTTATGTTTATTTTTCCTTTGGCACTATTGTTAACAATGTCACTTCAAAATCCTAATCAAATTCTTCCATCGAAGCCTTTTCTTCCTACCGTGTTTCGTCAGTCCTCGTAGTGAACCACGCTCTGTCACAGGGTGATTGTGAACCTGTGTCCAAAAAGGGTATCTGTAAGTGCTCATTCCCCTGTCGCTACACTGGGCAAGGAAGACAGCCGATTTATTAGTTGAGATAGTGTTAAACTCATCAAATAAAATGGTGGGTTTTTCTGCTTTTGCAGTGTTTTCTGTTACAGATCAAAGTGTCTTCTTTGAAATTCCCATTTAAAGGTGCCTGTGAGAGCAGTTAGCTATGCCTGATGACTTTTTTGTGCAGGCTGAGTGACAACAGGCACTTCAGTCTGCCTGAATGGCTTGCACTCGATATGCTGGAGGAGAAAAGGTGTGTAATCATAAAGTCACTCTGCTTATTGCTGTGATAAAAATATGAAGACTCTAAATTGGGAAGATGAACCCTGGTTCTGGATTTATTTACAATCAGTTATTTTTTTTTTTTATTTTGAGCAAGTCATTTAGTTCTGTTTTGTGTCTGTTTTCTTACAGTTATAGTAAACTTGCATTTTTACATTTATGCAGATTATTTTCTGCAATAAATAATAGAGGGGCTGTAGGTGGACATGAGTAAATATAGCTGTGAAGGTAAAATATTTCAGCGTTTAAATCCTCAAAAATAGAAATTTGCTTAATTCCTACTAGAGAAATCAACTTCACACTTAAGATTATCTGGTTTAAAGTTCTAGTAGAATGGAAATACATATTTTAGGAGAAAAGTGTAAAATATAAAGACTTCTAAAATTTTAAGAGCAATCACACTTAAAAAAGATCCAATACAAACAATCTACATAACACTTCGTTACAAAACAAAATATGGGTGAAAATTTAGCTGATCATTCAATTTTAACTATGCTAGAAAAAGAAATATTTGAAGCAATAATTTCTTATGCTTACTTGCTTATAACATCAAACCTTGCAGGTTAACAGAAAGATAAACAATGCAGAGAAATATGCTAACATTTTTATTTTGACACAGTCTTGCTATGTATTCCAGACTGGCCTTGAATACATTATATAGCACAGGCTGGCCTGGAACTCACAGCAATTCTCCTGCCTCATCCTCCCAACTGCTGAAATTTATAGGTGTGTGCCACCGCATCTGGCTCACATGCTAATGTTTTAGCTGTATTCCTGAGAGTTACCCAATCAAATGATAATTTAAGAAAAATGTTTTCTTTTCTCAGAATTTATCAATTCTGTAGCAAGCCACAAAACTGTTTACTGAGCAGAAATTAACTAGCTTTCTTTTAGACAACCTGTTTTAAAGGGCAATCTCTAGGAAGAGCAAGAGATTATAAACTCTACCATATCCATTTCCTCCATGTTTTCTAAGAAAATACAAGATAATATTGATGAAGCAGTCATGTGTGAGCAAAACTATTCATCACTTAGATATGTAAAAAAACTTTGAAATGATATTGTCCCCATTTTATGGAGGAGAATACTGAGAGCACAGAGATGAAAACTAACTCACTGACTGCTGTAGCGCAGAGGGCATCAGTGCTGCCTTTAAATCTGACTGCTGAGTTAACACTTGAAAATGTTGAGCAAGGTTTATAGGATTTCAAATAATATAAATGGTGGAGGAGAAATATTCTTCACCAGGAAAATAACGCTTACTTCATCTTAATAGTGACGGCAGCCTAAAACCAAAACCAAGCAAAAAACTATAAAGTAAAGCTGCTGTTTGGTGTTTTGGTTGAGAAGAGCCATTGCTGGACTGGGAAAGCTTTAGGGTGACTTATCCAAGTTTATTTTCCTCACCTGTATGCAGGATGGAATTAATGACACCCACAATCAGGATTATTTTAAGGACGGAAAAGAACCATCCTCAGGTAGTACATGGCACACTGCGAGTGCTGCACAAATTGTATGTATAACGTATGCCAACTTTTGAACAATGATGTGGGGAAATTAATAATTGTTTTTAATTTACCACTGAAATTATGGACTTCTGTTTCTGTTTATACACAACATGTATTTGTCATCATACCTTGTCACCATAATGAAAATTTTGACTGAAATTTATGTCAATATGAATGCTTAGGACTAACATTTATGGAAGAACCTTCATTAAGGCAGTAAATAGAAATTTACATGTGGTACAATTTTAAAAGTAAAATTAATGGGATTCATAAATTTTACTGGTTCATAAGAATTTTTACTATTTATTTAGAACAAATAGAAATTATGCATATATTAAAAATAATAAAATCTAACATGTTAGGAACATCCATTAAAAAGAGACAATAATGTTATTTCTTTGAAGACATTTTTTTATTAAACTAGAAAGGGACTATGCTGGGAAACCAAAAACTTTCATTGTTTGAAAGACATGGAAAAAATGTTGGATCATTCATAAATATAACGTGCTGATTGCTAATGCTTTCATAAATCTACGCGATTCTGTTTTCTGACTTTGCGATGGCTCTGTTTTCTGATTCATTGCTCAAATTATAAGACCTTTCACACAATTCCGTGGCCAAAATACATCTGTGCATGGTTCTCAGCAAATGCTCTTCTATGCGACAGCAGAACTCCATCTGTTGTTGCTGGCTGTCCCAGTCTACTCCAAAGAGTGTAAAGTCTGAGCAGGGAGGAGCAGGTGGACCCCGTCCTCACCGGGTGCAGGCCTCTCAGCGGCGAACAACAGGCTGCCTTCAGCTGCAAGGCACATATTTCTGTAGTTTTAAAAACCAGCCAGGCGGTACCCTTAGGTTTTAGCATTTGCACCATCCCTCAAATATCATTTGCTCTGTGTTATTCCTCTGTTTCCCTTCTTGATTTAGTCCTTTTTTGCCTTGGGTGCTGGTTTCAAAACGTTTTCCAAAATAAGTTCTTAATTTTGCTTTGTAGTGTAAAATCAGAAACCATTTTTATTGTGAAATCTGTATACTTTTTAAGCGAGTTTATTTTAGCTCCATATAACAGAGTGAATATATTCTTACTCCCTTCTACACATATGTATCCATATAGCTATAGAACTATACATCTGTATAACTATATATATATGCAATGCCAATAAAATGTGGGTATGAAAATTATGTATATATATGGTTTTGAAAAATTCTTAAGTGATAACTTTATAATTAAAAACATTTTAAAACATTTCATATATTTAAAATGTTTAAAAGATATTAAGATTATACTTAGGACATAAAAATAAAAGATACTTCTTGAAACAGTGTAATATACTAAAATATAGTTTAATAATGTGGACATAAGCCTGTTCTAAGCAATGTAAGATGTATTATATATAAAAATATTAAACATTAATAGCAATAATGAAGATGTGTGTATATGTGCTACAGGTGTATGTGCGTGTGAACACATATCCAACATATTTTATACAACTATATACAATACAATATACAACATATTTTTCAACAAATTTTGCTGCTTAAAATGTTCAAGGTGAATTGACCTGTGTTTTTACTTTCTCCACTTGGAAAAATTGCTCAACTATACACTGATGCTAAAGTGGTCTTGGTTTTCTTTATTTAACTATTAAGAGTATATTTACAGTTATCTTTAGGGGAAACGTATGTTTTGTTTCCTTGATATGACGTACTTGTGAACACACACACATGCAAATGACTCAGGTTCCAGCACTCTGTCCCAGGCGACAGAGCCACAAGGACTGTTGTACTGTCTCCATGTCAGACTGCCTCCCTCTTAGTCTCTCAAACACATACGCACATGTATGAGTGTGTGTGATGTATACACACATACACACACACACATAGCTAGATAGGATGGAGACAAACAGTCCACTGAAAACATGAGCACATGCACACTTCAGGAAAAGAAAAAAATATGTATTTTTCAACAGAGGGTATTACCTTCATATGGGGGCGCTAGAGGATGTCCTACATTGCAGGAACCCCGTTACACTGCCCATGCTTAGCGAAGAAATGGAAAGTTCACATGCAGCAGTCTCAGTGACCAAGGTTACTCAGGCAGCAGCTCCCTGCACTAATGAAAGTCTGGAAGCTCATGGCCACTACTCTGAGTACATCTTATAATGACAGAGGCCAGAGGTAACTTGTGTTAATCTCATGATGTCTCAGTCATTGTAACAATAAACTATTAATACAGGTTTTTCCTTTCCTGATATACACATTTTCGGCAGAATGCTATTCTATGCATGATGAAGTCATTATTAGTTACGTATGTTTTGTGGACAATGAAACTCAAAGTATTCTGATATTAGTATTAGAAAGGGATGTACTTACAGGAATGTGTAACGTTTTTGAAATATTTTTATATACAGGGATAAGATTCACACACCTCTCTGAAAAAAACTATAAAAATAATAATAAACAGAAAAAACATGTGCCCAATGGTTTCAAGAAACTAGACAATAGGCTATTGAAAGACAATTTTCTCTGATTTCACTACTTTACTGCTTTTAGAGAGTTTCTTGACTGTAATCCAAATGGAACCTGAAGGATTCCTCAAATGGAGCAGATTGAACAAATAGTCCCCTAAGACCAAGGTGATGAGAGTTCACAGTATAGGAAGAAGAAGAAGAAAAATATATACATAGAGAGAGGACCCTTGAGAATCACAGATGTTTCCCCGAGGATTCAGCGAAGTACTGGTAAGTGCTGCATGTGGAAATAGAGATGTCTGAAAAGAGAGGAGAGAACAGTATCCCTGGTTCACATAGCAATACTTTCTGTTTGCACAAACCATGTGGAAAGCAGGATAAGAGGTAGACTGTTACACAGGGTTAGACTTGAGCAGTTCCTCCCATTTGTTGAACAACTGCACACAGATAAGGAATATTAACAAAACAAAAGGAAACAAAAGTTATTCAACACCCGAGGTGAAAAATACCCTGGATGTCTGTTTTACAGAGAGGCTGAGTTCAATTTAGTTTTCTTGTCATGGTGCTTGAACAAAGGATGGTTTTTATATTTAAAATAATGGTTACATGTTAAATGATTCCACAAGTACATATATAAAAGCTTTGATTTTGTTCTCAACATTTTAAAATACTTTCTGGTTCTTTATGAAAATGTTTTACGATCTTTAACTTAGATAAAATGGATAAATTCCTAAAAGAAAGTCAAAAGTCACTCAAGAAAAAACAATTTCAGTAGCCCTGTCATTTTGAAGAAACTCAACGTGTATTTAAAGTTTTCTCAGTAATGAAAACCAAATGGCTTTAGTGGTGGTTCTCTTAAAATGTTAAGAAATAGAAACAAATCCATAGAAACTCTTCCAAAGCACTGAAGGAAACCTTTTCCAATTAATTCTATGAGGCCATCACTATTCTGACCCCCAAATGAGGCAAAGACAATTACAAAGAATCTGTATATCAATATCTCTCACTACTAACACACAGGTAGGAATTCTAAACATTACTGTAGTGTATTTTACCAACTATTTATAGTATAGTTTGACCAGTACATTGCCCTGTATTAACCATCAGGAAAAATTTATAATTATTTCTAGATGTGCCAAAAATTAATTAATAAAATGTAACATTCACTCTTGATAAAACTACTCTCAATGCTTTCAGTAAAAGAAAACTTCCTCAACCTTATAAAAGACATCTATGAAAAAAATCATATAAAACCACATTTAATTGTGAAAATGGAAACACTTTTCTTCAGGAGGGTAATAAAAAGAAGGTGGCTGCTTTTCATTCTTTCTGTTTAATGCTCAGCTCAAATTTTTAGCCAGCACGGTGTGGTGGGACAAGGATAAAAGACAGCGAGTGGAAAAACTAGGCCCCCCCTTTCTATGTCAGTGCAAAATTGGTCAACATTTTTTACCATTCTGCAGGACATTCTCAGCATTTTTATACAATTATAACTTATCTAAAGAAGTAGAATTCTATTTCTAGGTACCCAAGATGTATAGGAAGAGGTAAAACTGTAATTACAGGTGATGTAATAACCTATTTGTAAAGGATCCTTTTTAGCAAATGGTGATGAAATGTTCCAGTATTCGTAGGTAAAATTGTAACTTTGCTTCATCCACATTGCATTGCATATAAGGACCACAATGTAAACCTAAGTACATGACAAATCCTTGAGACTTGAGCTGTGAAAGGAACGTTAGATACAGCAGTGATATATGTGCCCCATTGCTTACAGCGGCACAATTTGTAATAGCTAAATCTTGGAAACAAACCATATGCCCATCAACAGAGGAATGGATAAAATAGATGCATTTTTATACAATGGAGTATTACTCAGCTATAAAGAAAAATAAACTTGAAACTTTTATAGGTGAATGGATGCAACTAGAGATCATACTCATAGTGAAATAAATCAGACCCACATGTGTAAACATCATATTGTTTCCCTAGTGTAAGAACCTGAAAGAGTAAATAAGATCCAAAAGCTACAATAGATATTATAAGAGGGAAAGAAACTGCTCAAATGGAAAGAACTGGGATGGTGGAAGGGAAAAAAGAATGAAGGGGTAAAATATATATGTATTATAGATACACACACAAGAGAGCTGAGGTAACTGTACTACTAATTTCTATTAGTTCATTGAAAGTAAGAATCAGTGCTTATACTGTTTGATCAATTTTGCATGTGTACATATATTAATCTGAGCAACTACTTTGAAAATAACTATATGCAACGTAACCATTGTTAATTTCTTATCATCTCATTTTAAAATTCTGTATAATTTGTACTGTTCTTTTAATTCTCTTTAAAAATGATACAGTACAAAAAGCACAATATGAAATAAAGTTGATAAATTAAACTTCATTGGAGTTTTAAGATTTCTGTTCTTTGGAAAATACTATTGAGAAAATGTAAAGTTACAGATTGGGAAAAAATATTTGCAAAACAAACATGTCATGAAAGATTCAACCCGTAATGTAAAAAGATCTCAAAGCCCAATAATGAGAAAATAATCCAGTAATATTGGAGAAAATATTTGAACACACATTTTATTCAACAAGTAAGGATTGCAAATAAGCTAATGAAGAGATGTTCCATATCACTAATAACTTGGGAGGTTCCAAAGAACGATCACTGTCTGTCTAATTGAAATGATGAAACTTAAAATGAAGGACCATGCCAAATGCTTGTGATGATTTGGAAAAACTCAATCTCTGACACATCGTGTCTGTGGAAGTAAAAGAGTTCTATTATTCTCCAGAACAGTTCATCAATTTCTTATATTATTAAATGCACACTTACCCTAAAACTAACAATTCTTTTCTAGTCATTAGCTCAAGAAATTTAAGTACTGCCCACACTAAAACTTTTTCATGAATGTTCATGGCAATTTTATTTATAATAATACCAAACTACAAACAACCAAAATGTATATAAACAGATGATTAACAAATTATGAAATATTATTGACAAAAAATAAACTGCTAATATTCCCATAATATGAATTAATTACAAAGTGATTATGCTAAAATGTACCACATTTTGAAAAATACATTTTTATGATTTCATGTGTTTGAGGTAGATACAGACAAGTGACAGAGAATCAGTTGGCATAGCCTCAGATTTGGTTTGGGGGTTAAAACAAGATTGACAATGATGAA
This sequence comes from Dinomys branickii, assembly GCA_004027595.1. Lineage (NCBI taxonomy): Eukaryota > Metazoa > Chordata > Mammalia > Rodentia > Dinomyidae > Dinomys > Dinomys branickii. Next base: position 55,185 of record PVLD010007558.1, read on the forward strand.
TTATATGGGAACTTTTCAGGGTGATGGAAAAGTTTATATACTGACTGTGGTATTGGTTAAATGGCCTTATAAATTCATAAGTCATTATAGCAAAAGATGGATATTATATAAAAATTATACCTCAATAAGGTTAAAGTTTTAAAATTCAAAGGTGTAAGTTTTTTTCTAACATACTCTTGAGAAGAAAACAAGATGAAGTGACCCTATCAATAGAAACTTAATATAAAGTTACCCCAGTGAAGACCATGTGATATTGGAACAGGACTAGACAGGGATCAGGATCAATGAATTAGAATACAGAGAACCCAGAGATGGACCGGTGCATAATAGTAATACGTCTGTGTACTGGTGAGCAAGTGGAGAGTAAGTGCTACTTTTTTATGACACTACCAGAATCATCCTACAAATCATGCAGACTAGAAATCAAAGTTTATAAGCTAAATTTTACAGAACCTTTATCTGGAAAAATGGTAGGATAATTAGAAAAGACTAAAACAATCAAAATAGCAGAGAACCACCCCAGGATATGTTTGTCGTACAGAACACTAGCAAAGAAATCTGATACAGGCCAATAGAATAGGAGAGAAATTCATTAAGAGCAACAAATTAACAAACAAGTGAGTTTCTAAAGTAATACTCAAATGAATAGTAACCCCACAGAACAATTTTTGCAGCCAAATTTCTACAAAATTTCCTACCTTTCTGAAAATTTTCATTTAACCTGAACATGTGGAAAATGTTTAGAGATCAACTTTTTTGGCATCTAATGTAACAGGACGCCCATTTGGCTTTTGAACCCTAAGTCATGTATCAAATAAGCTCAGCATTCCAGCTGTCTACCAGTTTAAAATTAACCCATGATGATCTATGTTTCTGACTGGGTAACGTGTGCCATTGTCATGTTGCAAAATTCTGGAGCCTGGGTCACCTGGAAGATTTTCTTGCTGTCTGGTCTGAATCAACATAGATCACCTGTTGTCATGACCCACTCATATGACTATTTTTGTTTTTAAAATATGCTTCCTGCATAACTCACACTGTACAAGTTAAAACATTTGGCTTTGCCCAGAAGAACATGAAACACAGGCTTCTTCAATTTCCAGGTAGAAACTGCAGTAATAAATGTTTTATTTCCTCTCCTTAGGCCTTGTATTGGTTACTTTTCTCTGTTGCTGAGAGGTAATACTTGACACCCTAAATTAAGGAAGGAAAGATTTATTTAGCTTATGGTTTGTGGAGGTTTCAGTCCATAATCAGTTGGCTCCAAGGCAGAGTGGCCTGGTGAGGGACAGCAGTTCAAGGCAACAGAAGACCAGAAAAGCAATAAGAGCAGAAGGCGAAGCAAGCCTGTTTTTCTCTTGTGTACTATAAACAGCCTACCCCCACTCTTCAGGCTGGTGCAGCAGTCACACCATCTCCTGTGCCCTCCTCTTATCCAGAAAGAGAATATTTACAAAGTAAGAACCCTGGTCCCCTGCTGAGTCCCTTCCTTTAACTTCTAAACTTTTCAAGTTGACACAATGTATCAACCATTACAATTCATTCCTTGTCTACTTGGCAAACGGACACATTTATTTACACCAGTTTCCAGATACAGAGACCTGTTTTATCATTTCACAACTTGAACATATGACACGGGCTTAATAATCCTTAAGAACCAGTAGTAAGTCTGTCAACATAACATTTCATTAGAACCATAACATTCTGTCCCTGATCCTCCAAAGACTCATGCACACCCCTTTATGCGAAATGCATTTAGTCTGTCCCTAAGAGTTGCAAAAGTCCTAACAGTTTCAGCATTACTGGAAAGACCAAGATCCAAGTCTCCTCCAAAATGTAAGGCAAACTCTTAGCTGCAAGCCCCCCAACAAATGAAAAGTTAAATAATTCCAACATTCAAGATAAACATTTTCACTCTGTAAGTTACAAATGGAAATACAAAGGATTGGAACAAAAGCAAGTCCAAAATCCAGCAGTGCAAACATTCAGTCCTGCAGCTTTTTGTGCAGCATCCAACACAATCTGTGGCAAATTGTAAGCTCCAAAGGGCTTGGGTGGCTCTACCCTATGGTACCCCAGGCACACTTCCTGGCTTTCCAGGCCTTCTGAAATCTGAGTGGGAGCCTTCTTAACCCCAAAACTCTTGTATTCTGCATGTGCCTAAAACCAGTGCCATTTGGGTGCTGCCAAGGTCTGCTGTAAGCTGGAGCTGTAGCTGGGTTTCCCTCTCATTTGACCGTCTGGGTCAAGTGTCTGGATTGCTGGGCACTCTGAATCCAATTCGGAGAAACAAATTTTCTGTGCTGCCACCATTCTAGAACATGGTACTCTGTGGTTTTCTCCTCAAAGCAAAGTCTTTCACTTTTGCAGTGTTGAGGCTGCAAAAGGTGGAGACTTGCTGCTACTTGTGATGCCCTCAGGCTATCTTTTGTATCCTCCTGTTCCTTCTCACCAGTCCAGATGTCCTTAGCTCTACCTTTGCAGTCCACAGCTTTACTGGAGGTTTTTCCCTGGCCAAACTTACAACATTTTAAATTATTCTGCTGGGCTCTTTCCTCTTGATTCTCAACATAAATCTGTCTAAAAACCCCGAGGCGTAGCCATACCACCACCTCAACATTAAGTTGCCTTGAAATTTCTTCTGCCAGATTAGTTAGTCCACTGCCCTTAATCTTTAGTCTCAGGCAAAGCCCTGGACCTAAGAAAAATGCAGACAAACATTCTGCCAAGCCATAACACACGTCATCTGGAGCCCATCAGCCAATGCAGTCTTTCCCAGTAGAAACCTCTGTGGCCTAGTCTTTACCTGCAGGATTATTATCACCCTTCTGGTCCTCTGATCTCTGACCAGAATCTCTCATTCCAGCACTGCTTTTTCAGGCGACATCTCTGAACCTTTCCAAACTCTTCCCACAAGCCATTCCCAAGGGCTCTTGAACCACATGGTCAGGAATAGTCATAGCAATGACTCCACTTCTCTGGTACCAAATTCTGTCTGGGTTACTTTTCTGTCATTGCTGAGATAAAATACCCAACACTCCAGATTAAGGAAGAAAAAGTTCACTTAAGTTACAGTTTGTGGAGGTTTCAGTCCATAATCAGTTGGCTCCAAGGCAGGGTGTCATGTTGAATGACAATAGTTGAAGGCGACAGAGACAGCAAAAGCAACACAAGCAGAAGGAGGAGAAGCAAGCCCAGTTTTTCTTTATATTGTAAACAACTCCCTATGTCCAGTAGGTGTACTACTCACACCATCTCTGTGCCCTCCTCCCGTGTGGGATGAGGATATTTACAAAGTGAGGACCCTGGTCCTCTTCTGAGTCCCTTTCTTAAACTTCTAAACTCCTCAAGTTGACACAGTGTATCAACAATGATGGGCCTTTCTTGCCAGACACTTCTATTTTTAATTATCACCTTTTCTTCATAGGTAAAATCTTCAGCCTATGTGATGTGTACTTCCATTTGAGAAGGTTTCCCCAACAAATCTGACTGTATTTTGCAAATGTGCACAAGGGCAGATTGACGTGTATCAAGTACTTTCTGGTGTTGAAATCTCTAAGTGCTTTACATGTGCTGTTTCGGTTGATCCTCACAAGAATTCCCTTGGGTTATATTTTATTCCTTCTGCTTCACCTGTTAGAAAATTAGAGTCAAAAAAGGTTAACTTTTAAAGTTTGCAAAGGTGGGAGAGGACTGAAACACAAGTTAATCTAATGCTGAAGTTCTTACCTCTTTTTCCTTGTTTTAGCACCTATAAGTGGGTTGATGATCTAATGTCAGTGTTCCACACATAATATTTTCAAACTGTGAATATTTATTACCCAATACTAGCAGCAGAATTTTTAGACTCAGTTGTAAGTTAATTTTAATGAAAACACATTTCCAAATGTTTTAAATAAGACTAAAAATTCTACAGCCTTCTTTACATCTTGCATAATTTTCTCCTTGATGTAACTGGCCTTCCTAAGAAAGTAAATCTTAGATTTTATAATAATTTCTGATTAGTGAACCTAACTCAAAAGTACGTTTGTTCACAGTCCTGAGAGCTGTATTTTTTAATATATGTCTTCTTACTACTTAAAAAAACCTTTTAAAAAAATTAACTTTAAATCCCATAGCTCCATGTACAAGTGCATTTTCTTTAGATTTACATTGAAGTCTCTCCATGATCCATTCCTTAGGTACACTGCTCATCTTTGCTCCTTCTGGTAGATAATATCTTAGACCTGTGAAGTACCTAAAGATTTTCAAACATCAACCTCAGACCACTAAAAATATTGCTTCTAACACATTATTCTCCCTCAACTTTTTAATAAAGAACACTAAAGTTTTAGGATCCTGGTCAGGCTTCATAGAATTCATTTTCTAGGAGCCTTCCTAACTTGTGATCTAGGGGTAGACATACACAAAAGCACATATGCCAACACACACACACACACACACACACACACACACACACACACACACCCTAGAATAGGTGACACTCGTTTCTCCTATGAATTATGTCTTCTCACTGTGCTTATTTATGCTGAGCTCCAAATCATTTTATTTGACATTTCACTGGACCTTTGTTCTGAGGAGTAGGGACTTTGTTTCTTCCTCCTTCCTAGTACATTGTCAGCTAAAAATAGACACATAATAAATAGTACATACACGAAAGAAAAAACACTGTTGTTTACAATATAACTTTCTCTCCAGCAGAGACCTATAAACCCAGTCCATTTGCTTGTTTTATTGTAATACAATGCTAACTTCTACAATTAAAAGTTTTACTTAATATTCTTAAAACAGAACACTTTATAGTCACTGAGGAGTTGAAACTTCATTTATAAAGTCAGAAAATTTAGAAGAAATCTTTAGCAACTCATTTACTGCTGAGAATACTTACTATGGTTTAATAGAATTTATGAGCAGTTGTGAAGAAATATTTTATTATTTCTTCACGGAATTACAAGACTGGAAATGTACAGAAAGGTCATGTAGTTCATTATGTTTAAATTATCCCACAGAGAGGAGAACTGTACTATTTGTAAAAATCTCCAGAAAGTGCATGTGACAACTTTTCTTTGTAACTCACTCCAGTACTTAACACCTTTAACCCTAAAGATCTTTCCCTAAACGCAGCATAAGTTTCATGTGTTGGGAGCTTCAATCTGTTTTCTATTTTGTGTTCATTGTTGAAGCCTTAAGACTGGCGGGTTAATCTCTTCTGTGTAAGCACACGCCACATACTGTTTCTGGTTTTCTGAGTACTTCATTTGCTTCATGTTAAATAGCCACTTTCCAAAATTGTATTACATGTGCGACAGCTCTTGCAGTGCTTGCCACAGGCATCAGCCTCTGTCCAGATCCTTGAGTGGCTACTGCTGCCCTTTCACATGAGTCCTTCCTCAAATCAGTCTTATTACAATGCAAACTTCAAAGAAGACAGCATAAAAAGATCAACTGGTCAATAAAATCAATGGGGGAAAGGAGAGCAAAAGTTTTAAAATTTTTAAATTAATATTTTTGAGTGAAATAAATGCATATGAAGTGTTCACTTGTGCAGAGATGACAATATGAAAAACCACTGGCTGTTGTGAAACCGTAATTGCACCATGCCCATTCCCATCATAATATTTCTATTTTTGGTGCTCATTTATTTCACAGCTGATTCAGTTCCAAAAGTTATGCCATAGCTCCTTTTTCCTCAGTAAAATTCTTGTTTAGAAGAGAACCTAGTTCATACAACTGATGGGCAGGGAGGACATAAATGTTACATTGCCAGTTCACTAAATCAGCTTTCATTATTATTAATTTTTCATTTTAGAAAATGGAAAAATATTTGGCTCTTTTGAAAAGTGTTGAGACTTTCTTCACAGAATCTTGTGGTTTTCACATGCTTTAAATTTCATTTCTTACCTATTTAATGTTTTAAATATAAAAATGTATAGCCTATCTACAATAAATCCCCCAGAAATGGAGAATCTGTAGTAAAATGACTCAAGGAGAGCACTAATAAATTTTAATCATAAAATCAAGACTAAATCACTGTGTGAAACATGGAACAACAGAATATTAATACTGTAACTCCTGACCCCTTCAAAAAATAAGTAACGAAGTAAAAGTGGAATAAAAGCAGGAGAAACTGTTACTATGACCATCAATTACCTTTTAGAACAATGGATCAATCAGTACTTTCTAAAATAAAAACGAGTGGTTAAAGATTATCTCGGCATTCACATCTGCATATTTTGTTGATGTGTAGGTATTTTAAAAATTAACTTTTCTGATACAGATCTAGAATCAGCAATGCTTTCTGTTTCATTTATTTCCTTTTCTTCTGTTACCTTCTAGTAAAACGAAAGCACACATCCTTCAGTGAGATCAATAATAATCTGTTAGTCACCTATCTACTGTCTAGTCTTTACCTTATCTACAATATTCTTTTATAGATGTTCATTTGTAGAAAAATAAACAGAACAATAATCACATTCATAAGGCCTGGTTGAAGGGTTGGAGATTGGAATTATGGTTTGCTTTTTTTCTCTTGACTTTCTAGGCTTGGAATTTTTTAATAAGTATATATTACTTTTATAAAGCAAAAATTTATTCTACAATATACCTGTAAACAAATGCATAAAGTTTATTTCTTATTTGATCAACCTACAGCATGTTATCTTGTGACTAGTTGTTGCTGTACAACTAACACTGTATAATTTCTCTAATGGTAATTTGAGAATAGTTGTTAGTTGTAATTTCATTTCCTACCTAAATTAAAATGGAAACCCAGAGGCATAATATACATACAATAACCTCCTCTTAAATGTCAGAAGAAAAGAGTGGCAAAACTTAAGCAATATATAAAAAGCGTGACTAATTTAACCTCTTATACAATAGAATTATGGCTAACTGACTGACTTTTTATATCAAATATTTAAAATAAGAACAAAAATATGTAATATTTAAAAAGGATTATGGATTTTTTTTCTTATTCAAACTTTCAAAAGTGGGATGGGAAATAATATTTTGCAGCTAATAAAATAAAGCTGAAATCCAAATGCACACTGATTTTTTACTCAAATTCAAATATTTTCCAATTTACTGACTCATCAAAATAAAGAGCAGCTGGCATCCTATTTAAAATAACTGTAAATAATCTACATTGAAGACTCAAAATATTATCAAGGATGGAAAAATGTTATATTGGAAAAGAGAGTGGATAGAGAATAAAAATAAATTTGACTACAAGGGAGGAGTTATGTAGGAATAAGGTGCTTTGAAGATACTTTAATCTTAGTGTTCCCATGAAACAAAAATAGCTAAATCATGGCATAATGGTATCTTTTAAAAAGGGTGTTTTGGAATGATATGTAAGAAGTATTTGAAATTTCCATTTCAGGTGAAGTTTTTAGACCAAGAATGGTAGCTAAGTCATTTCAAATCTTAATACTCTAAATCACTAGCTAAAGCCATGATAATTGTCACTTTTATGCACACTTTAAGATAACAGCAGTGTCTATAAATGGCAGGACACCATGGTGTACCTGTCATGGTGCTTTGACAGTACTAATTGTTTCCAGTTGACAATGGGAAAGTGTACCCCAAAGTACACACAAAGAATTCCATAGACACACAGGAAAATAATGATAAAATTCCTTAATTTATTTATATTTTTGTTATTGTTTGGGGAATTAATTTCCTCATGTGAAATAGTATTAATATAATTAAAATACAAATACATTAGATGTTCAGACTAAAACATTTTATTGAATCAGGACAGGTGTTTCAGCATCATTCACTAAAATGAGGTTTATTCCCATAAGAAGTAGAATAATTTTGCAATCACTGCTCAAAGCAGTGTACAGAGAAACATCCTAAGGCAATGTCCGTTCAGCACCAGGAAAGGACACCACAACAGTTATCTCTGTAGAAGACAGGGAGTTTGGCATCTCTGGAAACTTGCCATGTGGTGTCCTACTATCCATACTGGCAAAAATTGCTTGATCTGGATGGTTCCTTTGCTATATACCTGTCTCTTTCAACACTGCAGCGCTCTCATTTCCCTAGACATGTGTTATGGTTTGTGTCTACATGTCCCCCCAAATCCTCATGCAGTTATGGGGCAGCTTTTAGAGTTTATGACTGATCTATGATCCAAAGCTGGGATTATGGGTGTGAGAGCTATACCCGCCCTCGGGTGGATAGTTTTTACATGTAAGGGAGAGGAAGAGGCTGCTGGCCGCCATTCCTCCCTTCTTGTACTTGTTGCTTTGCTGTGTACCACCGCCATGAATTGTAGCCCTCTGCCCTGTGCCACTCTGCCTCAGAACCAGCCAAGTGTGGACTGAAACCTCCAAAAACTATAAGCTAAATAAACCTTTCCCTCCTTCATTTGGGATGTTGGGTATTCTGTCTCAGCAACAAGAAAAAAGTAACCAAGACAACACGCCACAATCATTTGCTCCTCTCTTTCCACCATGCAAGCACTAAACACAGCACGTGAGAGTCCTCCAAATGCCAACCCTGTGCCTGTGCCAGTCAGCCAGAACCCTCCCCTGCTTTATCCCCTCAGTTAGCCTTTGGGGTGTTTCCTGGGCTCTAGATCCCATTTAGTTTTATCTTCTTTCAGCTGGCTCCTTCGGCCTTTCCTAAGGCCTACCCTTCATTCAGTTTTCCCTGTCAGACTTTAAATGCGGTCAGCTTCCATTTTGGCTTTTCTGCTTATATTTTTGCACACAAACTACTCAGAATAATTAGTGACTTTTGGCTTCACTATGTTTAATTCTTTACTTCTCAGGAACTGCCTGGTCCATTGTAGATTGCACTGAACCACCCAAACTGTACCCAAATAGTTGTTGCTAGTGTCACCATTGGGATCTGCACTCATAACATATGTTTTCCTATCTTCATCGCAGTGCTCATTTGTATTTGAAACAAGATCTTCCCCACCCACCCTCTCCTCTCTTATAACAATGTCTTAGGTTTAATGATACCATAAATGCTCTTTCTACCTTTCAGGCCACATTTCTAAATTTCCTGTTTTATGTTCTCTTGCTGTCTTACTGATTTAATATTTGACCTTCTTAGAACTTAGACTTGCATTTTCCCTCTTGTGGTCTCTTAGTAGTAATAATACTTGCCTTCATGGTTGACATTACAACTAATATTCTGTTAAGAACTTCATGAATTACTTAAATACATAAGACTTCTCTACATTTTCAGACACACATGTACTGTTCTCTCCACTCAGGTTTACAAATACCATGTAAATCATATGATGTCCACCACTGGACCAACGATTTGTCTCCATATACATTTCCCTTTCTAAAAACACTGGTAACAACATACACCTAATTGTTTGTAATTCAAGTCTAAGAAATATCTCTCACATCTGTTGCTCTCTTTCTTGGGATCTTCAGTCCATCAGTAAGACCTATAAAGCTATATATTTTCTATATCTCTCCTATCTTTAAGCACAGAAATTTTGATTAAACTAATATTGTCTATCTCTAAACAATGCAATAATCTCCTACCAAATGAATCAGTATCCATACTTTACTGGTTTTCAGATCATTTTTCTCTGTGGAAGCTAATATAATCTTTAAAAATACAAATATCCAGAAATGCATGCAGGTTTCCTATGGAAAATATCAGGGCCCTGCATAATACTTCTCTATCTATCTATCATCTATCTATGTATCTGTCTAATCTATATCAACATCTACATCTATATCATCTATGTCCAAATCTGTATCTATTACCTCTAGGTCAACAACTTATTGTTCTAGGGATTTTTTACTTAATTTTCATTTTCTGAAGCTTTGATAAGTGCATGTAATGATAATTTTCTCTTCAAAAACATGCTGCGGAAAGCTAACTCCCAAGTTCCATTCTCAGCTTGACAACTGTCTCTTTTTGTGAACATTCCCTGGTCATTCAGACCACTTAAATCATTAAGTATTATTTACACAGTTTTGCTTTTAGTGTTTAATTATCCTTCTAGAATCCATGAGGATACATATACTTGTTCATTTCATCATATTTAACCTGGTGAACTATCAAATACATCACAGCTTCTACAGAAGTACTTACTGAGTAAGCGAGCTTTTATTCTGATTCACTCTTACAACTTTACTGTTTATTTAAAAAGATTATAATACACAGGAAATGCGGCATGGAATTTTAGATTTGTAGTAGGGCACAATTCACTGTATTACTCCAAACATTTTTAAAGTGACAAGTGCACTTTTTCTTTCTATAATTTAAGAATCTTAACAAATTAGCATAAAGCTGTAATATGTGTTCACACTGTGTCAATTTTAAAAACAGAGCAATCTAAGGTACAATCCAGTGCTTTATTTTGTAACACTGAATTACAGAATAAAAGTAGTAATAAACATGTAATTATTTGAAGGACTTAAATGCTTTTTTTCCCTGGCAATTCAGAGAAGTTAAACTGAGCACCAGATCCTTGATAATATTTTGAGATGATGAACTAAAAACAGTAATGCTAAATTTCCTCTAAATTTAAACTGAGAGGAAAATCATGAGAGTTTCTGTGGTTGCTCAGCCACTAAGTCTAACTTTTCAAACATATAATATGCTGGGGATTTAGCTCAGTATATAAAGTTAAAGTTCACAGTGTCTTTTCATGTGTTTTATTAATTGGATTCATATTTGGTCTCCTTTCTTTGATTTATGTTCTGTTATTTAGCTTTGTGATACTACAGCAAAATACCTAAACAGTTAACTTTATGAAGAGAACAATTTTGAATATTCTAAGTACAGAACATGAAGCAGCTGAGCTTGGCCGAAGGCCCTCCTAGCTGCACTCTTATCATGGTAAACACACACACGGCAATGAAAAGCTTGCACTGCCACACTGGTGATCAGAGGTTGTGGCTCTGGCATCCCATGATCCCTTTAGAGCACGTGCCCTCCACTGACCTGAGGATGGCTCATGAAGCCCCATTCTTTCAAAGTTTTGCTCTGGGGTCAAACCTTTACTAACAATGAATCTTTATATACAGGACACCATTCAATAGTTAAAATGAATCTGAACCATGGACAGCTTCAATTTACAAATGATTCAATGCCGTGTGTAAATATTTGATCACCTTGAATTGACACAGTTAAACTGTAACTCAGAAATGTTGCTGAACTGAATGAAAGTGTCTTGAAATATTTCCTCTCAAATATGTCTTTGTTCGGAGTGAGATATAATAGTGATGGGTCCTTGAATAGTCACGAAAGAAAAGAATCCTGGCAGGGTAAATTCTAATAACTCCTCTCCATGAGCTTCTGTCGACAAACAGGCCCAGGAAATTCTGATAAGTGCTGTCTCATAAGATTTAAATAATACACAGGTACTAATTCCTTACAGTGAATGTAATCAGTATGTGGTAAAAAGTATGTATTTATAAAAGTAAAACAAAAAAGACTTAAATAAACCCACTCTTTAAAGAAAGCTTACTAACAAATTAATAATTTTTTGTGAAGTTTTTTTTTTGGATAGAGCAAATGCAAAACAGAGGTTAAGGATTAGCAAACTGTTCACCAGAAAGGATGAACATGTACTTATTCTTATACTCTGAAGTGAAGTGAACATACGTATTTCTGTTCATTGAGTGGGAAAAGCAGAAGAGTGTCATGGTACGGAGTTTGGAGCGTTGGCGACAGCACCTACATTGGTCAGAGTCCCCGTTGGCGGAGGCCTTTCTTAGTGCATCGTCCTGGGACTAGATGCTTTCTTTGTTATCTTCTTTAATCCTGAAAAATATTTTCATTTACCTCAAGGACGTGTAGAAACTGATAAATACTAGAAGCAAGATTTAGATTCAAAGGCTGCTTTCTCCTTGTTTCTGCTATGGCCCTGCCTCCTCCCATAAACTGTCATTCTATTTGTACAGATTATAGGTACATTTTCACTCGATTTTGTGCAATTTTGATTGATATCATCGACATCTAGTGTTTGACTCTAAAATGCTAAGGTCCGTATTTTCATAGGGGTCATAATACTTCGTAATACTCTGTTACCTACTTTGAAGTAAATATTTGTCCTTTTCTCCTCTGTATTTATTATCTCTACTTGGTATCCAGTTTGGACTACCTATACTTCAGACTTTTACTTTAAATTCTACTCTCGAGATGTATTACTGTCCATTCAGTTTTAAATATTATTTCAAGGGCAATTGCTTTTACATTAATAAGCAATTGATCTACAAATATTAAGGCATCAATAGTAGCAGCTTCTTGGATCATAATTTAGACATCACTATACTGAAACTGTATCTCCAATAACTCATAAGATCTAAGCTTTATTTTCTCAACATAAAAATACAATTTGTACTGTGGACTACTATCTAAAGCCTTATTTATTCTTAAAGCAACCATCTGATTTTAAAAGAATAAATATAAAGAGTTTATTGACTCTAAAAGAACAATTAATACCTCTACTGAAAATTTTCTGACATATTTGTCTACTAATAAACTGAAACTCCAAGTAGCAAACACATTTAAAAGATCATTCTTCTCCACATGGTATTCCATTATGAAATTGCTGCAATGAACATAACATTAATTGAACAAACATAACACCATAACCAAGCATCTGCTTGCCTTCCTGCATTGCATCTACAGCAGAGATTTGTTGTACTTTTTTTAGTATTCTCAATAGGTTTCTATGTTTGCAAAGGTCCAGAAATAATCTTCAGAACTTATCCTCCATATGGCACCAGGAAACCTGGCATAAGAACCTTTTCAACACAAAGGATGTATAGCTCTTTTATTTCAGAATGTCAAAAATTTGCCATGAAGGCAAAATTATCAAACATTAGAACTACTTTAGCTTCTGTTTATTTTCATTAAAGTAGATCTAACTGTCTGAACAGGTCAATTTTAATTATTAAAAAAACTGCACAAAGCACTGCATCTTGCTTCCTTATTCTAGTTTTACATGTTAAATATGTCTTTAATTATGCTTTCAGCATTAAGGTCTTCAAGATTGCTTCTCCAGCAGAGAGCCAACACCATGAGGTTATTTGACAAACATGACCTGTCTTTTAGTTCTGATGCCATCTACACAAACAAAAAGTAAATAGGAGATATGCATTTGTCTGGGTAATTATCTTATAGACAGTCTTTTTAGTGAAACTCAGACTCATTGAAAGTATATATTCTGGAACTAACTAAACATAGCTTATAAATTTCACAATTTATTTTCATTCTTTTCTGAAGTCCATTTTTCTCATGTCAGTGCAACCAGAATCAATACCCTTCAAATGAGCTAGCAGTTTAGTTATACGGAGAATACTAACCAATTAAATATACATCTATGTTCTAACATCTGTAAGCTACATCCTAAAATTTAATGACTAGTTCAGAAAACAAATAACCTTTAAATATGTCTCAATGTGCTCATCAGTGCACATGTTATTTATGTTTTTATAAATATAACCTTTACATGTTAGAAAATATAAAACATTATTTTAATATTTAATAATATTGTTCAATAAATAAAGACTGAACAATTCTGCTTTCAGTAGTGAGCTAATTATAAGGTCAGCTATACAAAACCCACATGGTTATACAATAGAGGGGATTGTTTAGTCCCTGCAAAGCAAAAAGTCTTTTTGTTCCTTGTAATAGTAGTGAAGTGATTAACTTTTGTGCTCAGTGTGCAGGAACACTACAGTTCCAAGTATATATGGTTCCTTTAACCTAGTCAAGACATCTTGCCAGATATTTCAATTAATGTGTACCTCGGTCACAAAATCAATTCCTTATCATCCGAAAACACTCATACAATAAATTTTACTCTCAAACCATATCTCTAAATTAAATCTGTGTACCTAAAGAAATACAGTGTGGGAATTCAGTCCATGGATTCTCTCCCTGATAGCATTTTAACAAATGGCACCAGCCTTTGCATGCTATCGTTAGCCTTCAATATTTGGTTAGAGTCTAATCCTCCTACAGAAAGTCATTATCTCTTTCCATGGCAAATAAAGGACCAAAGTGTTAATTTCTCTCTTAAAATAAGTACAGAATTTGAACAGTTTTGACATTCTGCCTTTGAACAATTTATTTGGAAACTTTCAAACAATTATAAAGAGAATCTATGAGACTATACTAATCTATATTTCTTGATAATATTATAAATTATATATCTAAACATAGGACTGTAGAAAACATATCATATTAATATGGAAAACAACATTACCATGCAGGAAATCCCATATAAAGACACTTTGCAGGAATTGAGCTTGTCTGACTAATGACACTCAAGATAATCACAGTCTTAATGAAAACTCTTTGACTGGAATATAAAATACCTTCACTCTTTACATTCAGGTGTTAAGGTTCTTTCTCTATATTCCAGTTGTTCTCAAAACATTTTTTTGCTCTTGATATTCACATTCTCTCCTTACAACTTGTCATGAAACTGTAATGATGTAAAGTTGGTATCTGGGCTCCATGGTCATGAATCAAAATACTTAATGGAATTAAAACATTTCAATAATCTTGCTTTAATGTTTCATATTCAGAAATGCACAATTTTTTACACCATAAAAGCAGTATATTTTTCCGTTAAAATAACCAATCCAAGTGTGAGAGACTACACCTTCATGCAAATGCTATACAACATACAACTCACAGGGGCATTCTCCCATTCATCCAACAAATTACACAAATCTATTGTAATTTCAGATCCTTGGGATCAATCTGATGTTTTGTGGTGGATAAAACACAGGGTGTAAAATCATGTCTCACAGATAAGAAGTAGAACATTATCTGCTGTTATATTTACAGCTCCTCAGATCAATTCCCCCACATTCCTAAGCAAGTAATCTTTTAATTGTTCTAGCCATGCTAAACAGAATGAAAAGAATCTTTGCTATAGCAAGGTAGGAGGAAATAAAGTATATTTTCACAGGTTTAAAAGATATTTTTAAAAATTGAACCAAAACTTTTACAGATGGAGATGAATTTTTCATAATCTTTATATATTAAGCATATCAAAAATTCATAAAATGCTTTAAAACTGCATTTATAAAGAATATTATATATACTTTCAGATTCTTTGTGATGATTTATTTCATTTTAATCAAATTTAGAATTAAATAATAATTTGGGAGGCATTATGAACTGAACTCAGGGCCTTAGCACTGAGTTACATTCCCAACCTTTTAAATTTTTATTGTTGAGATAAAGTCTAGCTAAGTGGCTAAACTGCCCAGGCTGGGCTTGAATTTGTGATCTTCCTGCCTCAGCCTCCCAGAATTCTGGGATTACAGGCATCTGCCACCACACCTAGCAGAAAATAAAATATTTCAGGATAAATTATAAGAAAGTGAAGTTTTTCAGTTCATTTTTCTAATTATTAAAGTAAGAAAGTTTAAACTTTATCTTCAATAATTTATTGAGGTAAAAACGCAGCTCCATGTAAATTTTATTTACAAGATGTGATTAAAATTACATAAAAAATTATTACAGGAAATGATACATTGCCATTAATTTCCCTCAGAACTTGGCCCCTCTTTCTGAACACGCCACGTTACTCTCTGGAAGTTTTCTTTTGTGAATGTTTTCAAGAGGTATGATCAAAACTATAGTGCAGTCTCCTGCTGAGTACCACCTAAAGGAAGGCAGGCTCATAAACATATTACCAAGTCTCCTCATCCACTTTATTCACTGGATCTTGTAAATATGGGGCTTCTGGCTCTCTCCAAAGTCAAAATGACTGTGAAGGGTGAAAACTTTGGATCAGTTCAGAACATCGAGGGAGCCACACAGCGCAACTAGACACTCATGAAAGAGGACTTCCCGAACTGCTTCATAAGTGGTAAGAACAATGGGGTAAGTGTGTTTGAAACATGGGAAACTGTTTCAAAAGGGATTGATGATGGCCATACGTCTTTTACTGTAATAAATTTTTTAAAAAATTGAAACACTCACTATACTTTTAAATCACACCTCTTATAAAGATGGGTTCACTGAAAGGAGAGACAAGTATAAGACAGGTATTATGAATAACACATAAGCCAAAGTTTTGTAATTGAAATAAAAACTGCCAAAATGAAATATTTATTTTCTAAATTCCAATGATTTAACACTTCCTAGAATATTTATGAAAAAGGTATTTGACACAAGATGGAGAAAGAGCAAATAATTCTATGAATTCTCTAAGCAGAGGTACAGGATGGCTCAGTGATGGAAGATTATCATAAGTACAGTGCCAACATCATAAGGGAATGTGACTTTGGATGTACTGTTTCTTAATTGATGGACCTGTTCAAAACAGGAACAACCCAATTAGAATTCAGTCCTCTATAACTGATCAAAATGAAATAAGAAAACCATACTATGGAGTAAATCAATACAAAGTCTATGATGCTCTGACCATTTATGAACATTTTTGTGTGGCTATAATGGATATTCTTCATTAATGGCTAAATACTTGGGATATGATTAAATCTAAGGTTATCCTGTTGTAATCTTATAATAAAAAATTCAACTGAGGCTAAGTGCTTCATTCACAGAAGCTTTAATACCATACATAATGTCCTAAGAAATTCAGTATAGGTAAGGAACAACAGAAATGAGGTGCCATCCAGAATAATAGTGCTTTATAGATCGCACCCAAGGTACTCGGCAGTGTCCGGGAACACAAACAAGAATAATGACTAGTCATTGCTGGGATTCTCCCACTCACTATTGAAAGATAGGCTCCTTGAAACTTACTTCACTACAATGTACCCATGTAAAATAAAATGAAATCACTAGGATAACGTGAAAAAACAGTTTTTTGTGATGGGTAGAAATTTTGTTAAAAGGCCTTTCAAAGAAAATGACATATGAGTCAGACAGTGGGTTTATAGTATTCTCAATACTGAAAGAACCCAGTTTCCCTCTTGAGCCTTTACCAGTTGATCAGGCTGCTCCATATGTTGAGCACAACTCAAAGGTTATTTTGATGTCTGGCAATAGGCACTATTCTTAAAATAGAGAAAGTTGGCTATGGATTCTCTTCCAGCGGAGAGAAACTGCCCATTCTACTTACAGGCCCTGGAGATGGAAATTTGTTCATCAAAGTTGTTTTGGTGTTGTAACACAAGGGTAAGTTCTAGTATGTCCACATTTTGTTCCAATTGTCAGGTACACAGTAATTATAATATCACATGGATCTCAGGCCTCCTGCTCCCAAACTGGGTGTGCACGTGTTACTCAGAGGTACTATTCTTAATTATATACAGTAGTGACTAAACCTCCCCAGCAGGGGAGCAAATACAAACACCATGGTTTTAGAGGCTTCCTTTTGCTTTTATTTGTTCAAGTGAGTCATATAACATTCCTCTCATTGATCATACTATACATAAACCTTTATTTTTCAACATTGAAACATAGGAGGGAAATACCTTTTAAGAGGGGAAACCACCAGAACATATGGAAACAGGTTTTATTTATGCTCCAACCTTTACTGATTTGTAACTCCTGCCTAGTAAGACTGGTATCCTGTTGTGCAATGTCGCGGGTGGGGAGGAGTGGAGGAGAGGGAGTGAATGGAAGCATCTCTTGCATTTCTCGTGCCAGCTCCAGTGATCAGAGATTCAAAGAAGAGAGAAAATTGCAGTAAGCTGCACTATGGTAGCCACAACAGTTGTCAGTGAGGAAAAAAGAGTTTAAGTTTAATCAAATGGGATCAAGATGCTTCTGCAGCAATTCACTAATTCTGATTACCAGGTAGGGATTCCATTTCCATATCAATGACATTAAAATGTGAAAAGTCACAAGCAAAGCATGCAGTCAGGGTCAGAAAATATATTGACTATTGCCCTGTCCAACCTTTGAGATAAAGCGGAGAAGAAATTAGAGAGAGATTTGGGCAAAGATAAAAGGAAAAGATAACAATGGGTATTATATATAGAACAATTGTACTGAACTGGTATGCTTGGAATATGTTGACTAATGTAGTCCTGGTGCCCTCGACTGGTGTGCAATTAAATTTGATAACTAATGCTTTCCTACTTTATGTACTGATTATCACTGTAGCTCAGGAAATCCAGGCGTGGCAGACGTTAGCCTTGATATTATGTAGTTTTAAGAATTGCTTGCAATACTATTTTATCAGCACATTGTGTTGATACCTCCAGTACAAAAGAAGACCAACAGAAAGAGAGTAGAGCTGCAGATGAATAACAGCACTAGGCTTTTAGGCTGTATGAGCGTACGCCGATTGTTATAGTGCGATAACTCCATTTGAATACAAAGGACCATTTTGTTATTTGAATGCAAAATTTTACAGAATTTCCTTCAATATATAAATGAGAATTTTTCCTTCAACCTTTTGTCTCCTAAAAGTAAAATTACTACTTTCCAGGCTAGTTTTGCAATTTATTCATCTCTATGTTTGCCTTCTTGTCTTTTCTTCAGTGACTGATTAGGCTTCAACGGCCTTCATATTTATAATTCAAATAATTTTAAAAATATCTGTGAGCCATTACAACCTGTGTAGGGCAGACGGTTTGGAGGTTTTCTATATATAGGGTGAGGCATGACAAAGTTCAGGCGCTATTCCAACTGGCATAGATGAGGACAGGAAGAAAAGTAGTATCAACTTTCATTGTCAAGATTTCCTTCCCAGCAGGGGACCACGTTTCCAATGAGAATGCACCCTTAGGTCAAGGGGACGGGCCACAGTGGTGCCCAACCTGTGCAGTCTTTGGAAAATAGCGTTTGATCCTTTCGCCCAGACATGTACTCCATTCCTGGGAGCTGCCCTGTCAACGGAGCACTGTCATCACTGAGGCTGGTGCTTCTATTTACACTTTGAGTGGTCCTGAATTCTGCCCCAGTATAAGTTCACTCTTAATTTGTGGATTTGTCACCTTCTACTCCGCTCTTAATGTCAGTTCACTTGGCTTCAGGGGGTGGATGAAACTCTTGAACCGCGTCTACAAATTTGCTGCAGACACCCATTAACACGCACAAACATTTGTAACTTCCCTGAACTTACCGCTCTGGAGATTATTGTAATAATTTCTTTTGATGAAGTTGTGGTGGGGGAGGGCCCTAGAACCAAAAGGATTCATTTTTACCTCAATGTCCCTATCTGCAGTGTGAGTTCTGGCTTTCCCACTCAGCCCTGGGCACTGGGAAACTCATTTAAACTTCCCAAATTCTGTTTCCTTCACAGGCAAAGAGCTGCAGTTCGTAACTAAAGTTACAACCAAGTGTTAATATTTATAGATAAGGACAGGACTTTCTTTTCTATTTCAAAAGTTTGATATAAAAATCAAAGATATAGTGGGTAAAATTGGCAAAAAGGATAACCCACTGTACAAACATAAAGTACTGCTGCGCTTGTAGGGTAGGGAAAACAGCCTCCGCTGGACATATCATTGCCCATCCATCTTTATTCTAAACAGCGTGGTCATACTCCAAAAACACATGATTTACCCTATAATTGGCTACTTCATTCCTGGCAGTGGCTTTTTTTTTCCTCAACAGAATCAAGTCCATATCCTTGACATCCCTCAAATAATACGTCCTTGGATGTGAATCCTACTTTAAATACCTGGTCTCCCAAAAAACACCATCCATTTTCAACTTGTAGACCTTGGTTACTGCTGACAACTTTCTCTTCCTTTCCCTCTCTTTGTTGCTTTGTAAATCTTCATAAATACATTAATTCTTCAGCTCTCAGTTTACCAGTCATTTCCACTTGGAAGACTTTTCTCTGCAGCTGACTGTGTACCTAAAATGCACCTCTGTTGGTATGTTTTATAGGAGCATATCATAGTCATTAAGACAGTTGTGTACCTTTCCCTCTACTCACACAGAAGTCAAAGACAGTAACTTATTCATGATTTCAATCGAAGGGCACAGGAGAATCTATTAAGCAGAAACTGCGCCATCAAATATAACAATTAAGAATAAAGCACTGACTCCCCTTGTTCTCTCCACTTAACTTTTCTATGATTATTTTCTCACAGATGAAATTGAAATAACAACAGGAAAAGCATGGTGCCAATTAAAACCTCGGATAACATGAACAGTAGTTTCTAGCTATTTTAATGATGACATTGGTGATAACGATGAAGGTGATCGTTAAATAATTGTTCCCAAATAAAATAATTAAATAAAATAAATTCACTACAATTAATATTTATTTCTATGCAATCATATAATACAAGTTCTATAAGACTTGCTTAAAGCTTGTTCTTATGGTACATTTACTGAGACTGGGTATTAACATAATGTTTAGCTGTTACCACTTAGATAAACAAGCTTTGTAAAGTTCATGTTGGGGATGACCTTAAAAAGAAAGCTTTTCTTTCTAAAGAAGTAGTCATCTTATGCAGTTAAGCCCCTGTCAGGGTGTCTCTTCTAACTACATGTAATGAGTATACTCATCTTAGAAAAAGATAACAAAGTGAGAAATAGCTTTAGAGATGAAAAAGCAAACAAGTCTTTAAACCAAAAAGACAGCCTATGCAGCAACGAAGAGCACAGTGTTATAAGTCAAACATCTACTAAAATGTGTCAAAACTCAAAAAATGTCAGTGAGTTAATAAGTGGCAGACAATATTGAAATGACTGTTCAGTTTTAAGAAGGCATTACAAACTTCAAATAAAAAACACTAAAAAAAGTACATACATAATTTCTTTAAATAAGAAAGGTATTTAAGTGTATCAAAGAAAAATAACTTTTTAAAAACAAATTGTGTTCTTAGTTAGAAGAAATTTCTAGTCAATAGGTCTTGATGAATTTTAGTTTTTCCAAAAGAAAATATTTTCTGTACTGTAGGTATTGACCTGGGCAATGGGGAAAACAAGTGCTTTGGATAATGGAATGTGTTTTTAAAAGAGATCTATGAAAACATGATTATAAACTGCTTGGCTAGTGAAGGTCTAAATTGTTAAAATCTATTGCTGTTAATGATGATGATCACGACAGTTGAAAAATATCTAAATGAAAAAGCACAATGCTGTTTATAAAGTACTATAGCCCAATTTGTCATGATTAGTGGGAAAGCATACTGATATATTTGGTGTGATATTTTGAAGATCACTCAGCTATCAACTTGCGCTATGTCATTCAATTAAACACACAATAAAAATCTATGATTATTTATGGAATTTTATAGTGCCTGTGAAATAATAGTATATTACAAATTCTGGCTGTATGTAAAACCAGAAATTCCTGAACTAATGTACCATTAAGCAAACTGTAGCTTTGCTGTAATTTTTAAAAATATTAAACTAATTATGATGAGGTTTGGCATTACTATATACTGTATATTTAATCTTTTTAAGAGCCTATCAAACTGAATCACAAGACACAAGCTGTTTATGCAATAAGCAACCACATGAAATAAGCAACTACATGCAATATTAACAGCTAACAATATCCTGGTTTGATTAGAAAATGTCCATGTTATATTAGATACATTTAAGAGTAAAATATCACATAGGTCTAATCTGAACTTGCCATTTAATTATATATTCAAACTAATTTATTTGACTTGGAGTATTGTTTTTTTCCACTGTGCCTCTCATACAGAGCACACTGTAGTACGGACCTATTAAAACTAGCTTCTACTGGGATCCTGGGGTCTGATTTAATGGTGGAGACCTGGGTTCCATCCTCAGCATGGAAAAGCAATAAAATAAATACCAGTCATACTGAAAATAAAGGTTAAAATAAAGACCGAATGAGCCTTGAGGGGAGAGAAGGAGAACTGGTGCAGGTATCACAGATGACAAACCACTTAAAACTAATTATCAGAAAGGGTTGAGCTCATCAAGAGGATGGACGAAGTAGGACCCCAGGACACTCTTGCTCCACTCTCTGGGCTGCACCGAGTCTCACACACAGAATCTACTTCAAAAATGAATGTCTTTTCAAATATTTGTCCCTGCCTCCTCGCTTTTTCTTTCCCCTCTTCTCCCTCTTTCTCCATCTCCTACATGTATGGTATTCACGACAAAACCTCAAGTCTCTTAATAGCATCCTTAGATTTAAGGAGTCTAATACTGCAGAAAGTACTGGTGATCACCCTTAGCACCATAGACTAGATGGGACTTCGTGAAACTTCTGCTCCTTTGCTCTCAAAGATATGGACTCTGCTTTTTGCCCCTGGGTTTTTCAGCCTAAATTCCGGCACAAACTTTTAATATTCACAGCCAAAACAATACAGACATGGAGCCACGACAAAGATAAAGCATAGGTTTTGACCCTGAAATTTCAAACCACTGTTTAGTTAGCTAAGCCCTTTCCCCCCAGGAACATGAAATCTAACAATATATGATAAAATAAGATAATTTCTGGGGGAAAGACAGGCAGTAAGAGCAAAATTTAATGTTACTATATGATACAGTCCAAAAGAGGTAATAAGGATTACTTACCTTCACAGATTGTGACGCCATTTCCCGAAAATCCCGTGTTACAGTAGCAGGCTTCAGCGCCATTGTGTATTTCACATTTTGCGTTTGGAAGGCAAGGTGTCTTGGTGCAACTTTGAGTGTGGGAGCAACTCAACAAAGTGGAAAAACCCACTAAATAAAATAGAGAAATATATCTTTCTTTTAGAAAAAAAGGGAAAGAAAACCACTCTCCTCACTGTTGAGTTACAGTACAATAAATACAGATATCCCTCTTTCTTTCCATTTATATCAATAGATAATACCAATAGCATTTAGCTAGATAACAGCACAAAAACAACTAAGCAAAAACATAAAGGCTTTTGTTTTCCATTTCTATCTTTAGCAAGTAAATCTCAAGAAAATAAAATATAATGAGCAACCTGGTTTTACAATAGAAACTTTCCCATCACTGACCCAATATCACCCTCCAGTCTGAGATGAGAGACTTTGAAAGGTAACTGCGTGTTTGGTAAGCAATTTCCCTCTTCTGAGGGCAAATTTTTTGCAGGGAGCAAGGTAAGCTGGGTATTTGGGTCTTTTCAAATTCATATTTGTGTTATTTAAAGATATGTTAACCTCTAAGAGGCCCAATGCAATGAAGTTTACCCCCTCTATTATATGGATTGCCAATTCTGCCTTTTCATAACAAAATACCATTCACGTTTTTTCCATTAAATAAAATTCAGGTAAAACTGAACACACTATTCAAAGATTGTTCTTCCAGAAACGGAACATCACTTAAACACAACTAACGAAAACGAAACGAAACACACAACAAGACTTTCAGAGTTATCGAAAATAAAGTTGGAAATGGTATTTGGTGGACTGTAAGGAAAAGATAAGGAAAAGCAAAGGATGTTCCTGTTTTTGTTGTTCCAGGTCTTCTCAGAAGCGGGCTTGGGGACGAACAGCTATGAATCACAAAGTCATTGTTCTGAAAACAGTCATGGGAGATAAACGGTCCTTATCTGTACCCAAAGATTTCTAAACATCCAATTCGAAGTCCCAGCCCCACAGCGGAGTGTTTGTAGTGTCTAGAACGAATTAATTGGCCTTCAGAGATACGATTTATCATCTTTCAGCACTGCATCATCATAAAGGTAATTTAAATGAACCTAAAGTCCGGGCAGGCAGGCAATCCCCTTGAAAGGTCAGGAAGCCTTCCACAAGTGTTAATGAGTTGGAATTCCCAGGTTTCTTGGGGGGGAAAGATCAGGAGAAAGGTCACAGTCAAGACTTTGAAGTCTTGGGGGACTTCGCCAGGAGGAATCAAAAGGTAACAGCCCCCGGGCCCTGAATATCAAACTCCAGAGGTTTAAAGGCCAAGGGGACAAACATCCTGCGCAGCGCAGCGCCAGCTCTCCAGGGACGCTTCTCCAGACACGCATGCTACGTGAGCTGCGCGGTGCACCCCGCGCCCCGCACCCGCCCTGCACCCGAGGGCGCCGCACTCACCGAGCAGCGGGAGGAGTCTCATCGGAGGCGGCGGTGGGAGCGGTGGCGAGCGGCGGCGAGCGGCGGACTGGGTTGTGGGGCGGGCGGCACCGGCCAGGTCCGCGTGTCCCATGACGCGCCCGTTTCCTCCGGACACTTTCCGACTGTGTGTGTGTGTGTGTGTGTGTGTGTGTGTGTGTGTGTGTGTGTTGCCCTGATCCTGCTGGCCATGTCCGGCCTCTAACCCTTTTGCCCGAGGCCACCTGCGGCCCCTATCCTGCCTTGGGGGTTACTCACTTTAAACACAACTGCGGACTCTCTGCTTCTCATTTTGGGGGTGCTGCTCTCAGAGCCTGTGCTCACTAGCCAGAGATCCCCAAAGCCCCAAGGACATTGCTGGGAAAACCACCCAACTACACAAAACCAACCAAATACATTTTTGGGGACCTCCCTGAAACTTAAAGCTCAGTACACACCCTTTTTTCCATTCACTAATTAATTTCCTGTGGAAACAATGGGCAGGAATCAAGAGATCTGGCCCTGTCCTAAGGGACTCTCCTAGTACTCAGTACTCACTCACCTGACCTAAAGGTTGGAATGGAGGTTAAAACGATCCCGTAAAAAACCAAACCAAAACGAAACAAACGACACAAAACTCAAAAGCCAAGCGTTAAGAATTAAACAGACCCGGAATTACAATAAGTTTTCATGTTCAAACTAATTTTCCAGTAAAATCTACCTGTATCTCCACCCCACCCCACCCCCAACAATGTTTGTACCAGAGACAGAAAGCCTTCCGGTGTTAATGGATGAGTTGATATAGAAAGAGCTTATGGATCGTTCAAGTTAGGACGTAGAAACAATTCTAGCTAAAAATTTGAAAGTAAGTGGCGGACAAAGTAATTTAGAAGTGATAGAAAGCAGATCAGTGGTTGCCTGAGATTGGGGCAGGTCCGGAGGGACACAGAAGGTTGGGGGTCAGTGCAGTGTTCTATAGTTTTATGGGGGTGATGCTGACATGACTATAAATTTGACAAAATGCATCACATCCTGTGCTTACCATTGGTGCATTGTACTACACAAGAAATCGTACATAGTTTAAATAAAGCCCGTTAAGAAAAGGAATGACTATTGCTCATTAATGGGAGCTGTTTTACCTTGAAACAGTTGGGCATACTTTCATCATGCCCCACTGTTTAATTTAATTAATGTCTACTTTAATTTAATAAATCTACACTGTATAGAGAATGATACGGAGATGATCAGCTGTAGCTCCTGCAAAATAGTGGCCCACGGAAACTGTAAAACGGTAGGGGAACAGCCAAATCTATTCACAGTGACATTTGTGGCAAAGACACGTCGCTTGTGAGACATATTTCGCTGGCTCTGCATAGCATTTCCTAGAATCTTTGTGGTTTAATATAAGCTGGGTAAAATTTTCCTGAGCATGACACCACAATATATGAGGCACAAAAGGAACAGAGGTGTTGTAGGACTTCCCCAGTGTCACACAGCCTGCTCTAAGTAACTGGCCTTCCTTCAAACCCAGCCTATTTTGCTCTCTGCCCAGGCTGCCAGTTACCCTACTAGTTCCTTCTCCAGTGGCACTAGCCTCTAGGAGGCCACTGTGAAAAGAGCGAAGCCATCCAATGAGGAGTGTTGCTCTGGGAGTTGAAAGAGTTCGATGCTCTAAATGCCACCTTCTCCCCTAAAAGGTCTTTGATCCTTGTTTTTCTTTTAAAGATTTTTTCTTTTTCTTTTCCATGCAGACAGCAAGCAGTTCAGTGGGAAGAGTCTGGCAGAGGTCCACACGATGGGTTTTAGGGGCCAGCACAGGCGGGGAAGCAAGCAGAGGCTATGAATAACCCAGGACAGTGCTGCAGATGGCTACAGGAGGGCGGGAGCATCAGGGCCCGGCTGGTGGGGACAGAGCCAGAGGGACTAAGGGTTGTCACCCTCGTTTGCTTGGTAAGAGTGGTGGCTGTGCTTGAGACACAAGGTGCAGGTTTTCCAGTGGGGCGAGTGAATAAAGGTTAGAGCTATTCCCAAACATAGGAAAGTCAGCAACAGGACGAGCTTTGAAAGGATAAAAGAAATGAGCTCACTTGAGGAAAATGGAGTTGGAAGTGCTGCAAAGGACTTACTGTGCTTTTGTTAAGTTGTTTTAATCTCAGGAATTTAGTTTCAGCAAACTGTATACACATAGCAGCTAAGGGCGGAAGGCTTCCATGCAGAAATGTATTATTTTCTGAGACAATATAAACTGACACACAGTACTTTCTATAAATCATCACATTAGCCTGAGATGATTTTCCCCATAGAACCGCCTCACACGCTTCATATTTATTTTTGTCCTTACCTCACAGAAGACAACCAGATCATTTAGAATGGTGTCCTTCCCTGCACAATGCTGAAAACTTAGGAAAAGAGAACTACAGCTTGATCTTATTTTAAAATTCTCCAATCTTTCCTTTTGTCTGTGTGTTCTCATTGAAGGTAAAAACTTATTCACACTTTTCATCTAAAAATGATAATCTACAGGCGAACACAAAGTGTTTAATGATGTTTGTAATTTTAAGACTGTTCATTGTCAGGTCAGACCATTAAAAATTTATTGCTTGAAGGAATCTGCATTTCCTAAAGGGGTAGTAGGTGTAAGGCAAGCACTGTGTAACCCCAGCTCCATTACCTTTACGTTATTTGAAAGGAAACATTTAGAATTTTCAATCAAAAATTAATTGCCAGTGAGAGAAAAGCATGTTTGAAAGAGATGTTCTCAAAGGGGTTTTGAATTGTAAGTCTACACTTTTATAAAAAATATCCTTCGGCAACCACCGGGGTATGTTTAACTTTTAAAGATACAACCTTTACTTAGAGCTAGATTTTTGGCCTCAGTATAACATGGAAGTTAAATCACTTTAAACTGCCTACCCAGTTGTGGCTTTAATGGCATACATACACCAATGCATTGCAGTATTCGAAGTTGCAATGTGAAATCTTACTGAGTCTATGATTAGCTTTACTTTAGGTGTGGGTTTTTTTTTTTTTTTTAGGTATGTTTATAAGTGCCAAATTAACAGGATTTCCTTGAAAAGTTCTTGGACAGGTTGGATCTTGCTTTGGAAAGCATTTACTGTGAAGACCTGGGGGGAAAGCTACAGCTTTTATCTTGAGTGAGTTCTGTACCTTGTTGGGACTCAGTTGACCTTGATACATGAAAGTAACAGTTCCTCCTGTGCAAGATATGATCTTGTAGCATCTTGTGTTTGCTACAATGCAGTATTTGCTCAGAACTATTGGACCACTGTGCTTTAAACATTCAGCACATGTATGTAGATGCCGTCAGTGCATGGTAGACCGAGAGGCTTTCTCCTGAGATGTGTTCACTGTGCCTACAGAGACCCTCACTAGGATCATAACGCTGTTTCTGATCTTCCTTCCTGCCACTTTGTCACAGTGCCTAATTCTCACTTAAGTGTTACTAATGTGACTGGGCTCCAAACGTTTATGCAGCTCTGTGATTACACCTCTAAATATTAGTCACCACAGACATCTGTCTTTTCTCCTTATTGAACTTTTGTCACCAACTGTTAATTTAGATAATTCTTCAAGACTTCACATTATCGCTGCTTCTACTACAGCCCTAGATGGATTGGTACTTACTTTGCAGTTTTCCACCATCGCTCAGTTTTCACTGAAACAAGCAGGAACAATGTACACTTGGCCAAAGTGCAGCAGAAAGGTAAAAGAAGGAAAACTGAATTATGTAGAAAGTAGGGAAGCATAACTGGACTGCCACACAAAGCTGACATTTGAAAAGGGTCGAACAAAGCCTTAGAACAACACTCCCAGCATGAGAGAACTCTCAGCAACGGGTAAAGCCTGAGGTGTCATAAGAAGGACCTGTCTGGTCTCTTAAGAGATGAGGGATGTGGGCATCATATTATTTCTTCCTCTATACACTGAGTGTAAGTACAGATTTTGGAGTGAACTTATTTACTTGCTTGAACGAAGGAGTAAATACATTTCTAAAAGAGTGCATAGGAAGATAGTAAAGGCTTCTCTTTGGGTACTAGCTAGAAATTCCTTGCTTCGGACTTCTTTTAGGTTTCCAGATGCATGTTGTCCATTGAGATGGGGCAAAAGCTCATCTATTACATTCAATTCAAAGAAAGAGCCAGAAAAATTTAGGCACCTATACAGTTATGCATAGATAACTGTAACTCCCCATTTGCGGAGAAATAAAAGTGTTACTTTCTCTCGAGTGTTAAGTTTGTGGTCTGGGCAATCAGGCAGGAGGCAGAGTAATGCTCTGGAAACGTGTGTCCCCATAATGTGTATGGTCCGTTCAGTTTCTGCCCACATTTTTTAATCAAAAATAAATTCTACTTAAATAGCTTGAATCATTTTATTCTCTAATTATGAAAGTAAAGTAAATACTTCAAAGGTTATTTCTAAAACTGGCTCTCCAAGCTGAAGCATTTTACTTTTGAAGTAGGAACCTGTGTGAGTAGGAATATTTGACTTGCTTTTCTGCTACTAACCTTTTCAGTGGAGGTGACTGCAAAAAGCATCTGACAGTTTTCAATGCTGCATGGAAGGGAGGAGACCCAAGTTCCTTCCCAGCCTTGTTCAATTGTTTTGTGACCTTCCGAAAAATCACTGAGTCTTTGCATTATTGTGATTAACATTTGCAAACATTTCTGTTTTGTACTGTTTCTTTGCCCCTAAGATGTTGTTCATAAAGATTTACAAACTAGCATCCACACATTTGGGAATAGACTTTGTTTTGGAATTAGGCATTGAGAGAGAGAGAGAGAGAGAGAGAGAGAGAGAGAGAGAGAGAGAGAGAGAGAGACCCTGTGCTAATTGTTTGCCTTTTAGCAGAATTCTGAAGTATTTCATAAATCTGTTTTCTTTTGTTTGGATCTTTTCCATGTTGTACAAGTATTAAGCCAACCTCTTGTACTCCTAGATGGTGGTGTTACATCACCATCCATTTAATATGTTATACATCTTAGTCATGCTTTCAATATGTTGTATCACTGATTTTATACATAGTTGATTGTTTTGCATTGACTTGTCAAAAGTAATACCTTCAGAGGTTATAGAACCCCTCTGGATGTATCAACAGTGTACATTATTTCTTTAGATCTGTAATACATTGTATTTACATCACTTTTCTGCTATCTTTGTGTTCTTTAATCACTAGCTCATTTTATCTTCCAAAAATTGCTTATATCTTTAGGACAATTTAATATTACAACTATGTACTGTTTGTTACTGACATGAATATTAAAGATAAAATTCTCTATTTAGATCTCCAGGGAACTTCATTATAAAAATTGTATTACTTTGAGAATTACCTTTTATGTTGTCACAATTTTCAATTTTAAATAAAACTTGTAGAAATTTTTTTGTGATCTGTTATATTGAGAGCCTTCTGTGAGGAGAGACATTTAAAGAATAGAAAGTAATTTGAAAGACTGTGTAAAATGCATTCACTTATACTCATTTGTAATGTTTTAAAAGTTTTTTTCAAAACAGGCTTTAGACCAGAGCTTTCTACATATTCCAATCTGTGACAATAAATACACATAAGTAATACTGCCCTCACCCAATGTCAAATGTAAGTTTGTCTAAAATGTAATGATTAGAAAAACATTACTGATACATAATGTATACATTAACATTTCTTAAACAAGGGACTATCATATAGAATTAATTTCTATAATTTGCTCATATATGTATTAAAATGATTCATAAACTAGTTTAACTTCTCTTCCAAATTTCATAATTTTTA
This sequence comes from Dinomys branickii, assembly GCA_004027595.1. NCBI lineage: Eukaryota > Metazoa > Chordata > Mammalia > Rodentia > Dinomyidae > Dinomys > Dinomys branickii. The sequence continues at coordinate 84,832 of PVLD010007558.1, forward strand.
TTTTTCTAAATATCACTGATACTAGTAATCCTTATTTTAGTTATTTATTTCAGTAACATAGTACACAGTACAAAGTCATTTTTTAAAACCATCAATGAAAATACATTTGTCACATTTGTGAACATATTCACTCATAAAGAACCATATAGATTTTATGATTCATATGAAATAGAGTTATGGAAATCTAGAATGCAGCTCAAATCTGCTATGTTTCCAAGAATATTTGTGGCATGGATGAATTTCTGTTGAGGAAAAAGCCGTTTAAAATACACCTTTGAAACTGAATGTTCGTGAAATGTAAACACACAATTCTTTAAGGTATAAACACAGTAATAATATTACAGAAAAAAGCACATTATTTTTGTGATAAAATGTAACCACTGAACCCAAAAGAATGAAGTGTTTTCTCACAAATAGATATCCAGATATTTACAAATAATGCTTTTAATGAAAATGCATTTAAGTTGGAAATATTTCTAAACTACAGTTATAGTTAGCTATGAAATTGTTTGGCTATAAAAGCTCAAAGTTGCAGTTGAATTATTATCAACATAATTGACCCTTAACCCTGAGCTTGAGAATCTCATTTTGACTAATTAAATTAGAAGATGAAAATAAGATTTTACTATAAGAAGTTAATATTTTCCTTAATCTAGCAGTTCTTTAAAATTGAGCTACATATTAAACACTTTAAGTAGTATTAATTTGATTCATATTAAATAAAATACTAACATATCTATTAGAAATACCAGTGTCTTTTACTGTTAGCTAGTATGTTTTGAATAATTCCAGTGCTCTACCATTAGCAATGTATCTTCTAGTATAGTCCTCACCACTTCCATATTTTGAAGCATAAAAATGGTTTACTTACTCTTGAAAGGAAGCACATTTGAAAACTTTGGAATAATGCATATCACTAAAATTGTGAGTCTTTTGTTGACTATCTTCCTTTCTTTAGAAAGCTGACATTAATTTTATGCATTGCTTTTACTTTCAGGGCTGAGACTGATAAGGTTGATGTGTAGAATATTTAAGTGATGTATCTTGTTTACACTTTTCTGTGGGCCATTACCAGAGCATTTCAGAGGAAACATGTGATTATGGTCTTAGAGGTTGTCCTGTAAATGTACTAATTTTGTTCCATTTCCCTACTGTCCTTGTCAATGGAATGGCTTTTGTATTTGTGTTTTTGTTTTCTGAAGGGCTTATAAGGCTGTCAACAGTATGGATTAATTTTGTAAGTCTGTCATCATAAAATGATCATACCTAATAAACAGTTACAGTTGAATTTAAAGTGTTCCTCATACTTTCATGGTGTAACATTTTTTGTTGAGAATAATAATGTCAAAAATAAATCTGTTCTTATCAGAATATTTAAGTTATAACTTTATGTTCTGTGGCAAGTTCTGGGTAGCCTTGAAATCTATGTAAACAAGAAATAACTTGTTTGTTAGTACATGTTATCCAACTCTCAATCTAATAGTTTATTATTAGAGTACCAAATCACTCCAACTATTATTATCCAATGAAATAATAATCTTCATAAATATCTAATTAACTAGGATACTGAAAATAATAGAACATAAAATATTTTGAATTTCCCTACATTATCTCAACAACTGAGTCCCAGTTCACATTTATCATGCGATGATCAGACTTCACTCACATTATGTGCCCAAGATGATATCCAATTTCTGTATCTTCTGAGGTCAAAGCATTGTTCACACCATGACTCAGACAGGAAACCCCAGCATCCACTTGACCTGCTGCTTTTCTATATACCTGTGTGCCAGCTCCAAAGGTCTATTTGTCCTTCTCTAGTCCTCCTTGAAAGATTTATTTTACAGTTCATTTTACATTTAATTTAATTAATTACATTTATTTTACTTGCATCTGCCAGTCTACCTTGCACCTGGGGTTGGTGAGACTAAGTTTCACCCATTGAGGTATAAGTATAAGCTTTTAATTTTACCTTTAGAGCCACCTTAAAATAGATGAATTGTTTTCTTCCTGCTTCTTTCATTCTAGTGTGTATGACACAGTGATAAAAAGTCAGAACTCTAGCAGTTACCTTGGACCAAAAGACAGAACCTAACCCTAGTGATGCTGCAGTGATGAACTAACATGCCTGGAAGACGTCCAGCCCTGTAGCCTCTCAGTTTTCTTTACTGCAAAAAAAAAAAATCCTTTATATCTTGGGGCCATTGTTTTTGTGGACTCTGGGAGTCGGATGAGAGGAGGATTGTGGTACAGCAGGACATGGGCATGGCGACTCAGGATTTTGCAAGGTTCCTGAGATCTTCACTACCTTGGTGCTAACCCAAACTTTCACCTCATTTGTTCTTGGCTTCTAGTACAGTAGTTAACTATCAAGTACTCAGTAAAGAAAGTCAGATACTCAGGAAGGAAATCATAACATTGAGACAAGTCTGCTCTAAACCCCAAATTGCAGTTTAGAAAATTAGATGCATTGTATACACACACATGCATAGATCTAGAAATGTATATGCATGCACATATGGTAGTAGACAAATACAAATAAGTTTTCAAACTATAACTCCTTTTCATATAAAAATACAATAAAATATCTGAAACTTGGATATGTTATTCCACTTTTTCACTGAATCTGACATTGTAACTAGAAAATGTAAGTATTGTCTTCATACCTATTATGAGATACAATTTAATGTTGTATCACTCTATCCAAGTAATTTATCATATTGAGTTTAAGAGAGATCCTTTAAGAAAATTAGGGCGAGGATATAGCTCACTGGCATAAGCACTTGCCTGGCAAGCTACAGGTCATGAGTTTGACTCCAGTACAAGTGACTTAACTGCTTACAACTCTGAGTGCTTGGCTTTGTGTATTTAAATAATGACAAACCCTCAAGATTTCAAAGAAATCAGTAAAAATTTTTTCTCAAAAGGTTATTGAAATGTTTTCAAAGAGTCAGCATGGTGGCTTTTAGAGTTTACCAAGGCAGTCATTAAAAATAAGAGTGTTTACTGGAGAAACATGAAGACACCTCCCAGTATGCTGTATGTGATCATGGGAATCTTTATTAATGTATGATGATCATATGGTGTTTCTGAAACAGAATCCTGGGTTTTGAGTGAAGCAAATGTAACTTATTTCAGTCTTTGGTCCCTCCTTAGTTGATATCATAAATGAAATACTTAGAACTAATAGATTGCGATTAAACCTGCCAGTGTTCTGGTTTCCTCTCAAAAGCAGTTATCAGATATTTGCTTACGGATACTGGTGGGTTTCCTTCCAGGGGAAGCAAGCACAGCAATTTGATCTGAACAAGTAATCCTGATCACTTTTGTTGATCAAATATATGGGATCACTTGCTATACACCAACATTTACTTTGTATAACGGTGATTTTTACATTTTGTAGGGAATTCAAAAAGTATTGAATTTGATAATATTACCTGCAAATAAACTTTAGAGTAAAACATCAAGAAAAATTCAGAATATGTTTCTTGTTCTAAACAAAACAGGCTTAGTATTATCAGCAGTTGTAGCGTGGGGGTAACCCATGTCCTTTCACATCATGAGTGCACGCTAATCATGAGAGTTGCTTTCTGCTCTGCAATTTGCGATTGTTCATCTTTGTGGTTGTTCATTGTCCACATCCTCCTGGCTTTATTTCCCTATTTTGACTCTTGCCTTGAGCTGCCACAGTGTTCTCACTTGTGTGCAGCTTGGTTGGCCCACACAGGCAAGAAGTTCTCCCAGGGCCAGCCCCGATATCCCCACAAAGACACATGTTAGCTGGTGCCCTTGCTTACTCATTGCTGCAGAGCCACATCCTGTGCCGTTACTACAGCACCAGGTCCTAAAAGTACCACCTACTGCAGATTCTTTCGTGTGCTAGTGTGATAAACACACAGAAGCACACAAATTGGTTCAGAGAATAATTTCTCAATTTTTAGGCACATCTTAAGAGTTCTTAAGTTTTGACTCCGATGTTAGCTTTTCACATCTATGCTAAAAAATAAAACACACTGAAAACTAGACTTTGACATACTTTATATATCAACATTTTTATGGCCACTTTATAGTATTCCAGACAATAACTTTTAAAAACTTCAACTGAAAGGAAATAGTTAAAAAAAACCCATGTTACTAGTTCATGTTACATGTTCATGTAAAGTCAATGTTAGCAACCTGAGGGTAAAATAAGAATGTTTTTTCATTTGTTTTTGTTTTTTTTTCCTGTCTGCTCATTTCAAAATGCTACATCAGTGCTGTTCAGTTTTTTAAAAATAGTTTTGAACTGATAAAATAAAACTAAACACATTTTAAACGTGACAAATTTTAAATACATAATGAATTCGAGTAGGATTTAAATGTTTCCCTCTCTAATGCAAGTGAACATCATGAAATATTTTCAGTGAACTAAAAAAAGTAAAAATACTTTTATTTTGAATAACTTTTTAAAAAAAATCATTATGATATTTGATCTTTTAAAAAAATATATTATCTTAAATAAAATATCACTATTGTTACTGTTAGCTCAGAGTTTATTTTTGTGTAGATTATTTCTTGCTCCCAAAGAAGCTTTTTTTTTTATATTAGGAGAAAGGTGAAGAGAAAGACTAGAAAATAACCAAATACTTTAAATCCTTCACATTGCTAACCTTGAGGAAATCTTCAAAAATATTATTTTAGGTTTATTTTTCTGTTTCTGTAAGCTGCTTATGGCTGAAGAGCTATATATTTTGTTTTGGGTACAAAGGATATTTTCTTTATTTGTTTTCTTATTTAATTTCTTGATAAATAGATAATGTTTTGTTATAGACTTAACCTATACCAGTTTCAATACTTTTTTCACATTCTATTCACTTGGGATGTTTTGAAGTTGAGTAAGAATTGTACTCAAAAAGAATATTTGCACTATAATAGTACATCTGCCTGTTTAGACTGTTACATATCTGGCTAGACTTCTCAATTTTTAACTTGTTTCTTCCTTTATATTAAGTGTAAGGGAATGGATAAACTTTGAATAAAGTAGTGGCACAGATTTCAGATTTTAACATGCCAACATGAAGGCATAATGAGAACAAAGAGTACCAGGGTATGGATTGTTAAAATAGCCCTGAATTAGCCCTGAAAGCTGTTAAACTCATGCTTAATATGAAAGAACGTCTACTAAACGCAGCCATAGGAACAGACATGAGGCTAACTCTAACCAAGAGAGCTCTGAATGTGGAGCATCTAGTTGTGCATCCCCTGTGTAGACCTGCGTACTGCTGACTTCTCGTGGAGACACGTGGGAACGTTCATAGAATATCACCGGCAGGGAGGCTCACTGGAGCCTTGACGTTCAGAGCTTTGTAGTATTTGATCCCATGGACATTGTTGGTTGCTGTGAAGCTGAACTCAGTTTCTAGCTCTTCCAGAGGTCAAGCTAATAATGTGGGACACAAAGAACCAGCACAGAGTGTGTTATTAGCATTGACTGTGGTCTAAGATTCCCAGACGTTTTTTAAAAAAAGATACTTTTTATTTTTTATTTTTTTTTATTTTAGAAACATAAAAGTACAAAAACATATTGACAAACAGACACCCATTATCATAGAAAATAGTACAGTCACAACTAATCTATAGACAAGGTGATATGGTCTCAACAGTTGTTGTTGCTTTATCCATTGATATCTTCGAATTGTAGATGTATGGACCCATATACAGACATGCAAATTTAGTCAGACAGT
>PVLD010007559.1:0-90551 GCA_004027595.1 Dinomys branickii
CAGAATAGCAAAAGCAATCCTGGGCAATAAGGACAAGTCAGGTGGAATCACAATCCCTGACCTGAAATTATACTACAAAGCTACTGTAATAAAATCAACCTGGTACTGGCTAAAAAACAGACCTGAGGATCAATGGAACAGACTGGAAGATGCAACCACAACGAAAAACCCACTCAGCTACCTAATATTTGACAAAGGGATCAACAAAAACCACTGGAAAAAAGAAGGTCTGTTTATTTAATAAATGGTGCTGGAAAAACTGGCTTGCCTCTTGCCGAAAACTGAAAATAGACCCCAGTCTATCACCATGCACCAAACTCAGGTCAAAATGGATAACAGATCTCAACATTAAAACAGAAACTCTAAATATATTGGAGGAGAAAGTAGGTAAATACCTTGGAGACATAGGAGTAGGCAGAGAGTTCATGAACAAAAATGAAATTGCAAGGGAAACACTTCAAAGATTCAATAATTGGGACCTCATTCGACTGAAAAGTTTTTGTACATCTAAAGAAATCACCAGCAAAGTAAAAAGAAAACCCACAAATTGGGAAAAAATCCTAGATGGCTGTCCCTCAGACAAAGGTCTTCTATCTAGAACATGCAAAGAATTAAAAAACATGTACCTGTCCAAATTCAAATACCCAATCCAGAAATGGGCATCTGAGATGAATACACACTTCTCAGACAAAGAAATACAAATGGCAAATAAATATATGAGAAAATGTTCCACATCCTTAGTCATTCGAGAAATGCAAATAAAAACAACATTGAGACTTCATCTCACCCCAGTAAGACTGGCCAGTATGAAAAAGTCATCCAATAACAGATGCTGGCGAGGCTGTGGAGAAATAGGGACACTATTACACTGCTGGTGGGAATGCAGGCTAGTGCAACCACTGTGGAGAGCTGTTTGGAGATTTCTCCGCAAACTAGGTCTAGAGGTTCCATTGAAACCAGCTATTCCTCTTCTGGGTATTTTCCCAGAAGTTCTGAAAACATCATATCACTCTGATATATGTGCACCCATGTTTATAGCAGCACAATTTGTAATAGCTAAAATGTGGAAGCAACCCAAGTGTCCATCCACAGAAGACTGGATTAGAAAATTGTGGCATTTTTATGTAATGGAATTTTATTTAGCTATAAAGAAAGACAGTTTTTGGGGCGTTGTAGGCAAGTGGTCAAAACTGGAGTCCATACTCATAAGTGAAATAAATCAGCGGTACATGTGCAGTCAACGTATTGTATCACTGGTGTAAGAACCCGAGGGTGGGAATATAAACTAAGAGACATGAAGGAAATCTGTTCAAAAACAAAGAACAGTTGGGACGAGGGAAAGGAGAAAAGAAAGAGACAAAAATATATGTATGTATATATGAATATACATATATGCAGGAGGGCTAACATGGTTCTACTATTGTATTATATCACTTAATGCTAAGGAATAATTGATGACGGGTTATTTGATCAATCTTGTATGTCTATATGTGTTACCCTGAACACACACTTTGAAGATATCAATATGCAAAGCAGCAACTATTGGTGGTTTTTGTTGTTGTTGTTGTTTGCCTGTTTTGTTTTCTGTCTTTGGATTTTTGTTTTTTGTTTTTTTCTGTTGTTGAGAGGATTAATTGTCTGACCAATTTTGCGTGTCTGTATATGGGTTCATATAGTTACACTTCGAAGATATCAATGGATAAAGCAATAACCACTGTTGAGATCATGTCACCTTGTCTCTGGATCAGTTGTGATTGTACTAATTTTTATACTAATTGGTGTCTGTTTGTTAATATGTTTTTGTACTTTTATTAAAAAAAAGATATTATAAAGTGTTGTTTCACTGATTTGGCATGTCTTATTTAACATTCTTGATTTTGCACTTAATAATTTCTCTGTTTTCTATTTGTAAATATTTGCTTTTTAAAATAAATACTTAAATATGATTGTCAATGGATGAGTGTTTTTAATCATCATTATCATCATGGTTACCTGCTGGTTACTGGAAGCCTGGGAGTGCCACATCTTGGGAGGTAAGCAGTGTTTAGTTTGAATCATGCTGACTTATGTATTGGAATGCAGGAACACAATGTGGACTTTTCCCAAAGCCAAGCCCTCTCTCTTCCCCATTCACGCACACACTTACACACGTGGTAACAGGAACACTGCTAAGGATTCTGAGCTGCTGGGGAAGTCATTTAGCATATCAGGTTCTGTTGGAGGGTGAGGTGGGAGAATTCTGGTTAGGAGAGTATGTGGAACACAATAAAGACTTCTTTTGTTTAAAATGAATTTTGCTGTTTTGTACACTCAGCAAAGGCTTCCATATAGTGAAGCAGGATTTGAAAGTTGTTCTAGACTTTACTTAAATCTCTGGAGAGGCAGTGGGCCTCATTCAAGGGGTTTACTCAACTATGAAAACATCTCATTCAAGCTGTCTTTCTTGTAAGGTAAATATGCACTTACAATTAAGGGTGAAGCATGTGGTGAAATGGTGTACATTCAGTATTTTTCCCCACGTTAGAGGCTTTTTTTTAATGCCTCAATAAACTCGCAGAGATCTGCCATACCTTGGCATCCTCTTATCACTGCCAGGAGCCTTCCTGTGGGACTTGCTCCAGATTTCTTTGCTTCATTTTGTTTTTGTTTTTGTTTGTGTGTTTGTTTGGTGGTACTAAGGACTAAACCCAGGGACTCTTCACTGAACTACATCCCTAGCCCCCGCCCTTTTTAATTTTGAAAGAGGGCCTCAAAAACAATGAGACAGTGAATTCTTGCTAATTCACTAAGTTGCTCAAGCTAAACTCAAATTTGGAATTCTCTTGCTTCAGTCTCTCAGAGTGTTGGATTACAGGTGTGTGCCACCACACCTGGTTCTGATTTCTTATTTCTTATTCCTATCAAAACTTCTGCTGCACGTCTCATTTTGCTTTACCATTAGTGAGACCCATGATCTCATGCAGGCAGGTGTGACGCAGCACCACGCAGTGATGTTTCTCTTCCTCTTCCTGAGAATACGTCACAATAGGAAAGTCACCATGCAGTCTTGAGTAAATGCTTCTAACAGTAGCAGTGAAGACTTTCAGACTAGGGGCAAACAGAGGGCACAGGTAGGGCTGGAGCCTGCTGCTAATCCTGGTAATTTTATACAGCTGAGGCTGCTTGGGCCAGAAGTTTTATTGCATTCAAAATGGAAGACAAAGTAATGCAGTGGCATGATGTGACTTGGCAAGAATTAAGAGGATAAGTTATAAAATAGTTGTTAAAAGTCTAATCATGGTAAGAAAGCATGGTACTACTTACTCTAAAATTTAAAATTCTTTTTTTTATTTTAAAGAGAAAAAACAATAAAAACAATGATACAAAATTTCAAAACAAGGCAATAGGAGAGTAGCAAATGTGAGTACATCCTGAAATCTTACCTTCAAAGTAGTTGCACAGATTACAGACGTAGGCATGAAAACTGGATCAAACAATAAAAGCACAAATCTTTCTTTCTTGTAAACTGATAGAAATCAGTAGTACAACATTTTAACTATCATATACATCTTTTTCTTTTTCCCTTCCTTCTTTTCCCTTTTCCCTCATTCCAGTTTCTCTTTCCTTTTGAACAGTTTCCTCCCATTTCACAATGGCTATTGTACATTTTTTATCATATTTACCCTTTCAACTTCTTACATTAGGGAGACAATACAATGCTCACACATGCTTAGTTATTTACTTTATGAGTATGGTCTCCACTTGCATCCATTTACCTATAAAAGTCTCAAATTTATTCTCTTTTATAGCTGAGTAGTACTCCAATGTATAAAAATACCACATGTTGGCCTGCAGCACCACCTGAGCAGCACAGCATCTCAGCGGAACTCTTCTCCTCCAGTAAGGCCTGCGCCTGGGCTCTGCCACGTCAGACCTTCCGCCAGAGAGGGAGCCCGGCTAGGTTGCCACCTGAACAGCGTTTGTGCGGAACTCTTCTCAGGTAAGGCCTGCACCTGTGCTCTGCTCCATGCCTTCAAGTTAGGAAGTAGCTCAGACTGGGAGGGCCTGTCCCTGTTGGTGGTTGAGGCCTGCAGTGTGGAAACAGCCTCAGGCTCTGTGGTCCTCAGAGTTGGAAGGAGAGGCCTGCTCTCCCCTGACCAGATACATGAGGATCCCGAAGCAGCAGCCCCTCCTAACCACCAGGCTTCAAGGCTGAGGCCCTCGTGCTTCCCATCCATAGGCTGGAGACCATGGTACCAAAGCCAAGCACTTCCTAGCATCTCAGGTGTGGTCCGAGCTGTTAACTCCAACAATTGCCTGGGGTCCCTGGGCCAAGTGGTCCATGGTCTGCTACCACCTTGGGATTAGTTTGATATCCAGATAAACTAGGGTCCCTAGAGTGCTTTGTGAACTGCCTGAGTCGTTTGTAGCGCAGCACTTGTCATCTGACATTCAAAACGACAAGGCAAAGGAGTAATATGCAGTTTCAGAACACAGCTCCACCGAGAACAAGTATAGGAGACAATGACATAGGAGAACTAGAAAGCCACATAACTCAACTTTCTGAAATGATCGCATCTGAAGTAGAGAAACAACTCCATCAGGCCATAGAAGAGATTAAATCTGAAATAATCTCAGGAAAAAAATGAAATGAAAATAATAATGGAAGAAATGCTCCACACATACAGAGAAGAAACAGATAAAAGAATAGAAGATCAAAGGCAACAAATGGAAATGTTACATGAGCAATTTAGGAATGAATTAGAATGCATGAAACAGACTCAAACAAATTTCCAGGAAATGAAAACTTCCACTGAAAGCTTACAAAACTGCTTTAATGAAGTCGAAGGTAGAATTTCAGATCTTGAAGACAGCATGACAGCTAGCAATCATGAGAGGAAGGATCCCTTAAAGTCATCAAGGAGCCAGGAAAAATCAATCCAACAGCTGCAAGACGAAGCAAAGAGAAATAATGTCCGAGTAATAGGAATCAGTGAACTAGCAGGAGGCAACACAAATGACATAAAAAGAATATTTGCAGATATAATAGCAGAAAATTTCCTAAGCACAGAAAAGATACTGATGAGCAGGTAAACAAGGCATATAGAACTCCAATGAGCCACAACTGAAATAAAACCACACCCAGACATACAATAGTCAAGGTCCCAGATATCCAGCTGAAGAACACAATACTAAAAGCTGCTAGAGTAAAGAAACAGGTCACCTATAAAGGAAAGCCCATCAGAATCACAGCAGACTTTTCTACAGAAACCATGAAATCAAGAGCTTGGAGAGAGGTATTACTGATTCTGAGACAAAACAGCTTCCAACCCAGACTAATGTATCCTGCAAAACTATCCTTCAAATTCAATGGAGAAATAAAGTGTTTCCACAACAAAAACAACTGAAGAACTTCATGAGTGCCAAACCAACATTACAAAAAGTACTAAAAGATATTCTAGACAGAGACAAAAGAGACCACAATCTCAAGAATAACAATAGAAACGAACCCTTAAGCAGAACAAGCAATTAAACAGATAGCAAAAGTAGGAAAGCAACAGCAAGTAAACAGCATGACAAGAACAAGTCAACATATAAGAGTTATAACCATTAATATAAATGGCCTCAATTCACCAATCAAAAGAAACAGACTGGCAGAGTGGATTAAGAGACAAAATACCACAATATGCCATATACAGGAAATATACTTTACAAAAAAGGAAATCCACAAACTGAAAGTCAAAGGATGAAAAACAATTCTCCATGCAACAGGTTCCCAGAAAAAAGCAGGGGGAGCTATTATGTTTGCAGACAATGCAAACTTCAAACCAAAAACAATCAAAAGAGACAAAGAAGGCCACTGTATACTAGTTAGAGGAAAATTGCAAGAGGAAGAGATAACAGTCCTAAACATGTATGCACCAAATACTGGAACACCAAAGTATATAAGGCAAATCTTACCAGAAATAAAAAGCCAAATAATCAGTAACACTATTATAATAGGGGACCTAAACACTCTTTTGATGCAAAGAGACAGGTCAACTGGACTAAAACTCAGCAAAGAAATAACAGACCTGAACCAAATGTGTGAACAAATGCACTTAGTAGACGTATACAGAGTGTTCCACCCCACAACATCAGAATACACATTTTTCTCAGCTGCACATGGGACTTTCTCTAAAATAGACAACATTCTAGCCCATAGAGCATACCTACCTAAATGGAAAAGAATTGCAATTATCCCATGCATATTATTGGACCACAGTGCAATACAACTGGAAATAAAAACTTGGAAGTTAGACAACAACCTCCTGAATAACCAGTGAGTTACAGAAGAAATTAAAGAAGAAATTAAAAAATATCTACAAACAAATGAAAATGCAAATATAACTTACAGGAATCTGTGGGGTGCAATGAAAGCAGCCATCAGTGGGAAATTTATAGCAATGAACTCACACATGAAGAAAACAGAAAAAGAGCAAATAAATAGCCTAATGCTACACCCCAAACTTTTAGAAAAAGAAGAACAAGTCAAGCCCAAAGCCTAAAGAAGGGAGGAGATTATAAAGCTTAGTGCAGAAATTAATGCAATTGAGATGAAGAAAACTCTGCAAAAAATAAGTGAATCAAAGAGTTGGTTCTTTGAAAAATAAATAACATTGATAAACCCCTAGCCAACCTTATGAAAAAAAGAAAAGAAAGAACTCAAATTCCTACAATAAGGAATGAAAAGGATGAAATCACTACAGATCCTACAGAAATTGAAAAGATCATTAACACCTACTTTGAAAATCTTTACTCTCATACGATAGAAAACTCAGAAGAAATGGAGAGATTCCTAGAAATGTATGAATTACCAAAGTTGAACCAGGAAGATATAAAAATCCTGAACAACTCAATATCAATTAATGAGATTGAGAATGTCATTAAAAACTTATCAACAAAGAAAAGCCCAGGCCCTGATGAATCCATCAGCAAAATTTTATAAAACATTGAGCGAAGATTTAATGCCAACACTCCTCAAACTCTTCAATGAAATTGAAAAGGAAGCAGTTCTCCCTAACTCATTTCTGGAGGCAAGTATTATACTGATACCTAAACCAGAGAAGGACCCAACCAAGAAAGAGACCCAACCAAGGCCAGTCTCCCTAATGAACATAGCTGCAAAGATACTCAGTAAAATACTAGCAAATAGAATGCGGCGAATCATAAGGAAAATTACACATCATGACCGGGTAGAGTTCATTCCAGGAATGCAGGAATAGTTCAATATTCACAATTCAATTAATGTAATACACCATATCAATAGAGACGAAGACAAAAAACATGATCATCTCAATATATGTGGAAAAAGCTTTTGATAAAGTCCAACACGCATTCATGTTAAAATCCCTAGAAAAAATTAGATGACCTTTACCTCAATCTGATCAAAGCCATCTATGACAAACCAACAGCCGACATCATACTAGATGGACAAAAACTGAAAGCTTTCTCTTTGAAGTCAGGAATAAGACAAGGATGTCCATTGTCACCACAACTATTCAACATAGTTCTGGAAGCATTAGCCAGAGCAATTAGACAAGAGAGAGAAATAAAAAGAATAAGGATAGGAAAGGAAGAAATAAAACTATCACTATTTGCAGATAACATGATACCTTACATGGAAGACCCAAAAAACTCCACAAGAAGACTCCTGGAATTAATTGACAAATTCAGCAGTATAGCTGGATACAAAGTTAACACCCAAAAATCCATACCATTCCTATACACAAACAACAAACACACTGAGAGAGAAATTAAGGAAATCATACCTCTTACAAAGCATCCAAGAAATTGAAATATTTAGGAAACAATCTAATGAAAGAGGTAAAAGATCTATTCAATGAAAACTACAATACTCTGTAAATAGAGATCAAAAAGGATTTCAAGAAGTGAAAAAATGTTCCCTGCTCATGGTTAGGAAGAACCAACATTGTGAAAACGGCCACACTAACAAAATTGTTGTAGAAATTCAATGCAATTCCCATTAAACTAGCATTAGCATACCTCACGAATCTACAGAAAATATTCCTTAAATTCATCTGGAACCAGAAGAGATCCAGCATGGCAAAAGCTATTCTGGGTAAGAAGGAAAAGTCAGGTGAAATCACAATCCCTGACCTGAAATTATACTACAAAGCTACTGTAATAAAATCAACCTGGTACTGGCTAAAAAACAGACCTGAGGATCAATGGTACAGACTGGAAGATGCAGCCACAACCACAAACACACTCAGCCACCTAATATGTGATGAAGGGGCCAATCAAGATCACTGAAAGAAAGATAGCCTCTTTAATAAACGGTGCTGGAAAAATTGGCTTCCCTCTTGCCAAAGACTGAAAATAGACCCAAGTCTATCACCGTGCACCAACTCAAGTCAAAATGGACCACAGATGTCAATATTTAAACAGGAACACTAAATCTATTGGAAAAGAAGGTAGGTAAAAATCTTGAAGATATAGGAGTAGGCAGAGAGTTCATCAACAAAAATCAAACTGCAAGGGAAACACTTCAAAGAATCAATAACTGGGACTTCATCTTACTGAAAAGTTTTTGCACATCTAAAGAAATCACTACCAGAGTAAAAAGAAAACCCACAAATTGGGAAAAAATCCTAGGTGGCTGTCCCTCGGACAAAGGTCTACTATCTAGAACATACAAAGTATTAAAAAACATGTACATGTCCAAATTCAAAGACCCAATCCAGAAATGGACATCTGAGATGAATACACACTTCTCTGATAAAGAAATACAAAGGGAAAATAAATATATGAGAAAATGCTCTACATCTTTAGTCATTCAAGAAATGCAAGTGAAAACAACATTGAGATTTCATCTCACCCCAGTAAGATTGGCCAGCATCAATAAATCATCCAATAACAAATGCTGGCGAGGCTGTGGTGAAATACAAACTCTTCTGCACTGCTGTTGCGAATGCAGACTTGTGAAACCACTGTGGAGATCAGCTTGGAGCTTCCTCAGCAAACTAGGTCTAGAGGTCCCATTCAACCCAGCTATTCCCCTTCTGGGTATTTTCCCAGAAGATCTGAAAACATCATATCACCCTGATATATGTGCACCCATGTTTATAGCCATGCAATTTGTAATAGCTAAATCATGGAAGCAACCCAAATGTCCATCCACAGAGCACTGGATAAAAAAACTGACATTTTTACATAATGCAATATTACTCAGCTATAAAGAAAGAAAACTGAGGCTTTTATAGGTAAGTGGTCACAATTAGAGACCATACTCATAAGTGAAATAAAGCAGATGTGCATGTACAAACAGTGTATTGTATCATTTGTGTAAGAACCTGAAAGTGGGAATATAAATTAGGAGGTGTGAAAGGAAACTGCTCAAAAGTAAAGAGTAACTGGGATGAGGGGAAGGAGAAAAGGAAGAAAGGGATAGCTGTGTATGCATGTTTTTCAGGACGGCTAACATGTTTGCACTAATGTCTCATGATGCTTTATTGTAAGGAACAGTCAATGATTAGTTGTTTGATCAATTTTGTATGTCTATATGCATTTTCCTGAACATACACTTTGAAGTTATTGATATGTAATACAACAACCATTGTTAATTCCCTGTCACCTTATCTGAATTCAGTTCTTGTACTGTTCTTGTGCTACTTTGTGTCTGTTTGCTAATGTTTTCATTCTTTTATTGTTAAAAGGAAAAAACAAGAAAAAAAATATGACATGTTTTTTATCCATTCCTTGGTTGGGGAGCATCTGGGTGGTTTCCAATATTTAGCTATTACAAATTGTGCTGCAGGTATATTGCTGTATTATGATGTTTTTATTCTTCTGGGAAAGTATCCAGAAGGGAACTAACTGGGTTGAACTGGATCTCTAATCCTAGTTTTCCTCAAAAAATCTCACTGATTTCCACAGAGGTTGCACCAGTCTACACTCTCACCAACAGTGGAGAAGGGTTCTTTCTTTCACATGGCCTTGTCAGCACTTATGATTAGTTGATTCTTGATGATACCATTCTTCGTGAGGTGAGAAGGAATCTCAGTATGTTTTAATTTGCACCTCTCAAATGACCAATGATGTTGAATTCTTTATCATGTATTTACTTACTGCATGTATTTCTTCATCTCAGAAACGCATATTCAATTCAGATGTTGATTTTTAGATTGGGTCTTTCAGTTTGGAGGTCTGATTTTTTTATTTCTTTATATGTTCTAGATATAAGTCCTTTGTCTGAGGAATAGTTGGCTAAAATTTTACCCCACTCTATGAGTTGTCTTTTCACTCTATTGATTTCTTTTGAGGTGAAATAGCTTTTTAATAAGATGAGGGCCAGGAATATTGCTCAGTGGCATAAGTCCCTGCCTGGCAAGTGCAAGTTCCTGGGTTTGATTCCCAGCACCAAAAAAAATTGCTATTTAACTAGCATTTACATTTTTGGGGGCCGGAGATACAGCTTTGTGGCATAAGGCCCTGCCTGGCAAGTGCAAGGTTCTGAGTTTGATTCCCAGTACAAAAGTAGATATGTCAGTTGTTGATTCTTTGAAGTATTTCCCATGCACTTTGGGTTTCATTTATGAAGTCATCTCCTACAATTGTGTAGTCCAGATTTCTACCTACTTTCTCTTCCAGTAGATTTGGTGTTTCTGTTTTAATATTTCTATATCTTTGATTCATTTTGACTTTGGTTTAGTTCATGCTGATAGACATGGGTCTAGTTTTAGTCTTTGACATGTACAGAGCCAGTTTTTCCAGTACCTTTTATTAAAGAGACTATCTTTCTTCCAGTGAACATTTTTGGCTCCTTTGTCAAAGATAAGGTGGCTGAATGTGTTTGCAGTTGTGTCTGTACCTTCTAATCTGCTCCACTGATCCTCAGCTCTGATTTTTGCCAGCACAATGCTGATTTTATTATAGTAGCTTTTTAGTATAATTTCAGGTCTAGGATTGTGATGCTTCCTTCCTTGTCTTTGTAGCCAAGGATTGCCTTTACTATTCTAGCTGTCTTCTCATTCCAGATGAATTTTATGAATGTGTTCTCTAGATCTGTGAGGTAAGCCAATGGTTCAGCTGTGAATTCCTCAGGACCTGGGTCTTTCTTTATTTGTACTTTTTAACTATATTTTTGATACCATTAACTGATACTGGGCTATCCAGAATTTTTATTTCATCTTGACCCCTAGGAATTTGTCCACCTCTTATGTGTTTTCTGTCCAATGTGATTAAATATTTTTGGAGTAGGTATTGATGGTTTCCTGAATTTCTTCAGGATCTGTAGTGATTTCACCCTTTTCATTTCTCAGTGAATGTATTTGAGTCCTTTCTTTCCTTCTTTTGATAAGGTTGGCTAGGGGTTTATCATTTTTATTTATTCTTTCATAGAACCAATTCTTTGATTCATTAACTGTATTGTTTTCTCAGTCGCAGTTGCATTAATTTCTGCTCTTATCTTTATAATTTCCTCTTTTGTATGGGCACTGGGCTTGTCTTGGTCTTCTCTTTCTAGAAGTTTGAGGTGCACAATTAAGTTGTTTATTTGTACTCTTTTTGTTTTCCTGATGTAGGAATTCACCTCTCTGAATTTCTCTTTTAGGACTGCTTTCCTTGCACTAGGTTCTGGTGCATTGAATTTGCATTTTCATTTGATTGTAGATATTGCTTAATTTCTTCTCTAATTTCTTCTGTGACCAACTTGCTGTTCAGGAGTGTGTTATTTAATTTCCATGTGTTTATGGAGCTTTTACAGTTTCTTTTGTTATTAATTTCCAATTTCATTGCACTGTGGTCAAATAATGTGCATGGGGTAATTTCAATTTCTTTGCATTTACTTAAGTTTTCTGTGGACTAGGTTATGGTCTATTTTAGACAACATCCTTGTACATCTGAGAAGAAAATGCATTCTGATGTTGTTGGGTGGGATACTCTGTAAACATACACTAAGTCCATTTATTCACAAATTTGTTTCAGTTCCAATATTTCTTTGCTGACATTTTTCTCTAGTTGATCTACCTGTTTGTGATATGGGGCATTAATATTCACTGTTACAAACTGTGTTATTTTTTATTTGATTTTTCATCTCTATTAATATTTGTCTTATATATTTGGGTGTTCTCATAATTGGTGCATACATATTTAGTATTGTTACCTTATCCTGTTGAAGCTTTCCCCTAACAAGAATGTAGTGACCTTCTTTATCTCTTTTGATCATTCTTTGTTTGAAGTTCACATTGTCTGCAAACAGAACAACTACTCTTGTTTTTTTCTGGGTTCCTGATGAATGCAGTATTGTTTTCCATCCTTTGACTTTTCTTATATGAATTTCTTTTTGAGTTGAATATATTTCTTTTACACAGTATCATCAGGCTAATAACATCCCTTAGTTATTGTGGGCTGATGAGGTCCACAATCCAATGGGTGTATAGTGAAGATTAAATAAAAAGAGGCAAATGGAATGATTTCATGGCTCCGGGAAGATCAAAACCCTCTCACAGAATTCTAGCTTCTCTCAGGGCTAGGATCAAGATGTTCCCTGGGTGGCCTGTATTTATTTCATTATCAGAAGGGAGGGGTTTACTCAAGAAGGGGGGAATTACTGAAGGACTTCAAGTAAGATATTGTTAATCATTAATATGGATTATTTTTATCCCTGTCTAGAATATTTTTTAGTACTCATTGTAGGGTTGGCTTGGTAGCCCTGAATTTCTTCAGTTGTTCTCTGTCATAGCAGTCTCTAATTTCTCCATTAATTTTTAAAGATAGTTTTGCACAATCTGGGTTATAAGTTGTTTTCTTTCAGGACTTGAAATACTGCACTCCAAGCTTTTTGACTTGAGAATTTATGTTGACAAATCTGCAGTGAGGGCTGGGGATATAGCTCAGTGGAATAAGCGCTTGCCTAGCAAGCGCAGGGTCCTGAGTTCGATCCCCAGTACCGCAAAAAAAAAAAAAAAAAAAAAAAATCTGCAGTGATTCTCATGGACTTTCCTTTATAGGTGATCTGTTTCTTTTCTCTAACAGCTTTTAATATTCTGTTCTTGCCCTGTGTTTCTGGAATCTTGATTATTATATGTAGTTTTATTTCAGTTATGGCTGCTTGGGCTTCTGTATGATTCATGTATTTGTATATCAAATTCTTTATCCACATTTGGGAAGTTTTCTGCCAGTAGTTTTGTGAAGAGTTGTTTTATGGCATTTGCACTATTTCCAGCTTTCTCATTGGCCTCAATCAATCTTATGTTATTCTTTGCTTCATCTTGTAGCTGTTGAAGTGATTTTTATCATCTCTTGCTATTTTTAAGATATTTTTCTTTTCATGATCACTAGCTCCAATTCTGTCTTGAAGATCTGATATTCTACCCTCTTTTATATTCAGTCTGTTATGTATACTTTCACTGGAGACTTTACTCTTTTGAATTTCTGTTTGTATATATTTCATGGACTCCATTTCTTTCATATGTTGGGAATTTTTTGTTTCCATCATTTTTCTAAGCTCATCTATTCTTTTATATGTATTTAATATCTTTGGGTTTAAGCATGATTTCTTTATGTATTTTAGAGATCATTTTCTCCATAACCTTTTTCCACTTATTTTGTCTTACTTCTGTTTCCTATCATTTCAGAACTTTTCAGTGTTTGACTTCCAATTTCATCTCATTGTGCTTCAGACTTATATGGCCTGGGCTGGGGCCTGAGGCTGCATTTTGTTCATGCATCTCGTAATTTTCTGTTTTGTCTTTTAAAATTTATTTTGTTGTATTTTATGTTGATTCTTGCTGATTTCTTAGGGTAGACAGATTTATCACTAGTATTGAGTCTTCCCTAGGTGACATTTACCCTTCAGGGGTGTCTTCTAGATGTAAGTGCTTCTTCATAGCTATCCTAAGAACCTACCTTCCCAATTTGCAAAGGATGCAAAGTTAGTATTTAGCTCAGCACTCAGTCCTTTGGTACTGGACTGTGGTGATGGTTATGACATCATACAATCACAGTGTTATCATACAAGGGAAAAAAAGTGATTATAACATGTATGACATTCTGGGTAAAGTAGTACATTTAGTAATGGCAATAGTTTCAATTATAGTTTAACTACTGACAAACTATGGTAAACATTAACCTGTGACCTCCGACCATAGGAGTGAACTCTAAGGTTATAAAGCAAAATCAAACCTACACCATGTATTTGTATGGAGTGATTTTCCTCTTAGTTGTAGTGATTTTACCCTGCTACAGGGAGTTCTGGGAAGGTAAGATGAATAGGGAACAGAAGGATGTGCTGAATGAGGACCAATATTGTAGCATTAAGGCTGAAGGTCAAAGGATGATCACCTGAGCTTTGGAAAACTGGAGGACACAGGAGTGACAGAATGAGATAGATGTGTAGGAGTAATGAGAAACAAGAGAAAATGTTCACTCGCTTGAAAGTTTAAATTCAAGAGGTATTTGAGGAAAGAAAAGCGATCCATAGAAGAAATAAGAAAGAAAGATAAAAACCCTGAACATTGAAGAAAGAAGGCAAAAGGGAAGAAAATGAAAACAGAGGAAAAAAGAGAAAAAGAGGGGCAAAAAGGAAAAACCCACACTAACCAAACTTCGCACAAAATACAAAACAAGGCGAAATCCACCCTGACGGGTAAAGGAAAACCAATCAGGCAAGTAAGGGAGAATACAAGTCATAAAATACCTCTGGCGTTCACAGTTCTGTGATGACGTCCATGTCAGATCCCAGAAATGTGCTGTGCACTCCAGCCAGTTTGTCATGAGAATTGTGCTGGGTATGGAGCTTATCCCGGCCTCTTGTGCGTGTGTGGAGCAGGGGAATGGTCCTATGTTAGTGGAATTTCCCAGAGTATCACCACTGGCTCCTTTCTGCCACTTCAGACACTTCCATACTGCTGGTCTTGCTGATTACTCCACCTGCCAAAGGTCTGTGTGCACCCTTGCAGCTGGGGCCACCTGGCCTGGGTCTCAGTAGTTGCTCAACCCACCAAAGGCTGAGTGTCCTCATGCACCCGGGGTTCTCTTGGCCTGGGGTCTTGGTGGTCCGGTGGTTTGCCCACTAAAGGAGAGTGTGCCATTTTAAGTTCTTTTAATGCTAGCACAGTTTCTGTCTTGTATTCCATCATATCTTTGCACAAATTCATACACACACTCAAATAGATGTTAAGAGTGCTACATACTGATAATTTTTACTTTCCTTGTAATTTTTCTTTTATGGGAACTTTTTGAAGGCAGTGCCTTAACTGCAGTAAATGTCTGCTGTTGTGAGACTTTCATGAGCAGAGGTAGCTTGTGAAACAGACGTAACTGAGCTCACAATCTTATACAGCCCCTCATATGACACATGCAAGAACAGGGCACTTAAGTTTGCTGGTGGGCTTGGGTGACTTCACTACTCTGGGCCAGATGAGTCCACGTGAAGCAGACAGGATTTAAAAACAGATATGGAAGGCACATTCTTATAGATAGAATCAACTGCACACAGTGAATGCTAAGCAGAAGAGACTGAGGTCAGTGAGGTTTCATTGCTTGGAAAGACACTGTGGTCACCTAGTTCATGGCTGTTACTGCTAAACCAGGCATTGCCCAACCTAAGGAAGAAGCACCAATGGGTATCTTAGTTCAAGCTGAATAATCATGGAGAGATGGTAAGACTTGTTCTTTGGAGCATGTGGTGGAGAGATTAATGAGTCTCTATCCTACTGTAGATCTCAATGTAACTGTAAGAATGGCCAGAGGCATAGTTATGGTGCAAAGTTTGCACCCAGTTGCCATGACAATCATCATCTGAGTGGGTACTAGATTGACTTTAGTCAGCAAGACCTTCTGGTCTATGAGAAGCAAGTGTCTGTGCAAAAAAAGAAAATATTCCATTAATTTAATGAACAACTCCAAAGAGCTACTTGTATTGATCAAACTTTTGACTATTATAAGACAGTAGTGGTAGGAAAGTAATAACATGTGAATGAGAAAATAAATGAAAATGTTCACAACATTGTTATTGGCAAAGTTTTTCACTTATATCTATTAGGTACAATAGTTTTATGTTAAGCTATTGCAAAGTTACCTTGCACGTTTATTTTTGTTTCCAGTACTATTGGTATTTCATTTTATAGTGCATTTAGTATAATAATTGTATCATAAAAAGGAGATATACTTTCAAGCTATTGTTCTATGCTTAATTATCCTTTAACTAGCCTGAAAACCACCATAAAAACACCATTATATTATTAGTTCAATTAAAAAAACATTATGTAGAATGTTTAAGATCTTTGCACTTAAGTACATAAAATATTTTGGATGAGATTATTATCTTGTATTTTTTCATGATGTATATTTTAGATTTTATCTAATATTGTATAAAGGAATACTAGAGACCGTGTGTGCTTATATTTTTTACTGCTTTTATTTTCTTTGTAATGGTGTTTTTCCCTCTATTGCATGTGTTACCCCACAAATATTTTCACAGGTTTGAATTTTATATCTAAAAATAAAAGGACAAAGAAAAGAAAGATGAACTGGAGATATAGCTTAGTGGCACAGTGCCAGCTTGGCAACCATGTCTTAAGTTTAATTACTAATACAAAAAAGAAAGAAAGAAAAGAAGAAAGGAAGGAAGGAAGATGCAATTGTTCCACCAACTTTTAACACAATCAGAAACAATATATTCTTTCAATAGAAAGAATTTAAGTGAATGCAAGTTTTCAATAAGGTAGATGATGGGCCTATTATATAAGTCTTCTAAAACATGAATTCTCACCATCCATAGGTACTAGGAAAAAGTTTGCATAACTTCTACTGGAAACTTTTCATGTTAAAATTTAAACTATCTACACTACTTCCAGATTAGTGGTTTTCCTTTAACTTGACACGCTATTAATTAATTCACATATTTAAAAAAATATGTTATGATCACTTTGATGAATGTTATCTGTCCAAGAGAGATTATTTGTTTTATTTAAAAATTACTTGGAATCCTCTATAACTGAATATAGTTTTCAAGCCTCTGAAGAGCCCATATTTTCCTGTAAGTTAAAAAAGAGGGACATGTGAAATAACTAAGAATCTTACACTCTTTCACTAACTTTTTTCCCATTTATGGTAATTAGAAAAATATTTCATGGGTGAAAAATTAGAAATATTTTAGAACATTCATCAAAATTGAAGTAATGCATGGTTTTTCTTTGACAATTGTAAAAATATTTGTAAACAAACACATTTCTGGTGGTGGATGTGTAAAATGTAACTGCTATAAAAATCGTTTAACATCTAGAAATGTTAAAGATAACCACTTTACTATAACCTTAAAAAGTTCTATCTCAAAGTATATATAACCTACAGCTATTTTTCTCAAACTTTATTGCACACCTAAATCACTTGAGAATCTTGTTAAAATTGAAATTTTAATGAATAGGTCCAGAAGGGAGTATGGAATTCCACATTTCTAACATTCTTCTAGATGTGTACTAGTCTACTGGTCTAGTATTGGTCATGCACCAATACTGAGTGCTGAGCAGTAGAGAAGTGTTTCTGAATGCATAAGCTCAGTAGTACCTGAAAGCCTATTGGAAATGCAAGTTCCTGGGCAGCCTGTTGGAAATGCAAGTTCCTGGGCCCCAGGGCAGAATGACTAAGTCAGGAACCTCCAGGCCGAAGGCTCAACAGTTGGTTTTTTTTTTTTTTGGTGGTACTGGGGATCGAACTCAGGACCTTGCAATTGCCAGGCAGGCACTTATTACGCTGAGCTATATCCCCAGCCCAATGGTTTGTGTTTTAACAAATCTTCCAAGTGATTCTGGTATTTGTTAAAGTTTATCATGACATTGGTGCAAATTGCTCCTAATAGCATTGTTCATAAGAACTCCAAACTTTTAAGCATTTATCTAGAGTTTATCAGATAACAGATTATAATTATTAAACAGTGGAATGCCACACAGCAATGAAAACAATCAATGAACAACAATACAAATACTTCTTTTAACAGTAGCATAGAAACTAAAATTTAAAGGTACTTACATATTATTCCACCTATATAATGTTCAAAAACAGGTACCACATTTTTAGAGATTGCTACATGAGTTGTAGAATTGTGAAGTAGAGAAATAGTAACTATAAAATTCGGGATAGAGATAATCTGTAAGTGGGTGAGTTGTGATGTTGTGGGAGAGCTCTCACTTGTGTAGACTTGTGAACCAAGTGGTGAGTATACTGGTATACTTGAGTAGATGCTTTATAATTATTTATGCATTACTTAATTTATGGCTTTCACCTGTTTAAAAAATAAATACAAGAGAACAGTGAAGCACATTTTGGCCAAATACATTTGATGATAATATTTTCCTTTGTTAATAACTGATCACTCTGAAATTATCCTTTTGTCCACGAAAAGTTATTTCTAAAGCAAACAGAAATTCAGATTACACATCATAGTATAGGCTTGAGAAAGAGTATTTATGGGTTGAGCAAACGTATCTGAAACATTTTATTGAGTAATATATAGCATCTGAGAGGGACATATTACAAAGTAGAGGTAGCTTTGCTTCCCTATGTGGTTAGGCTCTTGGTACACAGGGAACAGAGCAGAGTTTACACACCACAGTAGACTTTGCCCACAGCCCTTCTCTCCCGTTTATTTGCTCTGCTTTTCTCTTTCCTGTAGCTCTGATGGTTCTGTGACTCACAATGGCATCCTGCCCTTAACACCACAGTGGTTATGTGATCAAGGGAACGCAGTCACTCGCTCAAAGGCGAAATGTAAGTAAGGCTGATATTTCCTACACAGTTGTAAGCACACTGTGAGACACATTTTGCTGAGAAGCGCTTTAAAGAGTGACTGAATCGCTCATGGAACTTTATGAAATGGAAATCCTTAGGCTCCCCCCACCCCGAGATGCTATATCAACTGCTCTGTTTTATAGCCAAGTCAGTGGGATTTTAAAAATCTCTCCTAAGTAATTTTCTTGCGCAGCCAAATTTGCCAAGTATGACATAAAGAGCTATCAAGCCCAGAGAGTTCTTTAGCCCTAATTTCAACTCAGAGGTTTTGGAGGGGTTGGATTAGTTTCAATTAAGGCAGGATGTAAAGGAGCTGATACCTACCCCTTCTGGAGGGGAAGGGGATTTTTCTCAGACTGGGCCACACCGCACTGCCTCACCTGAACATGGGCTTCTTGTCAGCTGCCCCAGAGTACTTCTCAGTTTATCACCAGAAATCACCTCTGGGGCTACTGTCATTTATGGTTTACTCAATAGAAGGGGGGAAAAGCTGAAACTGTAAAAAGACAACATGTGACGTTAACCAGACGCAGAAACTCCCTTGGGTAGACATGATCACTTTGGAGGAAGCAAAGCTCACTTGCAAAGATCTTGCAAAAACTGTACCACCCTGTCTGCCTCCCATCACATCTAAGACCTATTGTTTCACGGGTAATTCTCATAACCATACCTGGTAGAATCACCTAACTTAGGCTGGTCCCTGGATAAGTCTCAAGAATTCCATGGATTTTTCCCTCCCACACATATTCTATTTTTGAAACCTGGGCCTTTTGTTTGTATAGAAAAATAGATCACTTAAAATCTTAGATTATCAAATGGGCCTATGATTTCGCTGCCATTTAAAAAATCACTTGTGTACACTAAAATATAAATCCCAAACACGTGAAATTCTCTTTTCTCATAAAAATGGCAAGGCAGCTCTTTTACTTGTTATCAATAAAACTGACAAAGATGTTTTAGCTACATCAATCTTAAAATTTGCTTTTTTAAATAAAAGACATCAGTTCAATTATTAAATACTAATTTGTATTTACCATTAGCTATACATTGTTCTATGATAATGATAAGACAAATCTGTCTTGCTCTTCAGGAAATGTTCAGTTTTGTGAGAACATTAAGTTTATTCCAATGTAGCCATAATTTCCCATCTCTATTGGAATGTCCAGGCTTACAAAGTTATACAAAAATTGTGCTGCTAGAATAACTTAAATGTAATTATTCTTGCCACTCCCTCTTCTCAGTTTCATAGAAATGTCCAGTAAGAGCAGAGTCACATGTATGAGGCAATTGCAGGAACATATTTCATGTGTACAAGCACACATGCACACAAGTGTGTGTGTCTGTGTGTATGTGATTTGCAAAACCAAAAAAAACAATCACATGTAAGTTTGCTTTTCTCACTCATGGATATACATCTTGGGTGTTTTTCCAGCTCGTAAAACTGCTTTTGAAAGAATGTGTAAGCATCCAGGTCACTTGTACTAAGCGCGCTTCCAGAAGGCGGAAATGAAAATAGTCTTTTGAGAAACACTGGGGCACATCTTCTCTTCTGTCTCCTTCACCTGCACAGACTCCACAGCCTTCTCCCACCCCCCACTCAGCCCGGAAGGGGCAGGTCATGTTCTCAATCAGCCCGCACAGCCCTTTCAGAAGACATCTGCAAGGCTCTGAGGTTGCTTCCCTCACAAGTTTGCTTCTAAAACAGACTTCATTCAGAAACCATTCTCCAAAATGAGCCGGCCCTGAATGTTTTGCATTGTGAGCAAAGAAAAATAGATTTAGCACTAAGAGGGACCATCTGTGTCAATACGTGTCAATATGTGATGGTGTAGATTTAAATCTGAGCACATTTGTTAGTTTGATCCCAAGGCAGCCAATGTTGCTGCCATTGTTCTTTCTAGCCCTCGGAGAAAAAGCTCTTCCTGGAATTGCCAAGTCCTTCCTTAGGAGGCAGGTCAGAATGCTGCTAGAGAAGAGGCTGCTGGGGTGGGAGTGAACCAGAGCCTTCCTGCCTGGCTTGCTCTGTAAGTCTGTTTATATACTAAGCCCAGTGCTGTGTTAAAGGGCACTGACGACAGCATTAAGAGCGAGCCCCTTTCATCTCCCATACCACGAGTCCTTACTCTTTTTGCCTTGTGATTTGTATTATGCTTTGTTGCAACACAGTCATTTTTTTTAACCCCATCCACACCCCCATGTTGAAAGATTCCAGTTTAAGCCAGGATATCAGGAATGTGGAACAGCCAGTGAAGTTTTAATTGGATTAAACTCTGCGTGTCCCTCCACTTCCCCAACCTCCTTACTGGCAGCTTTCTTGACAGCTTAACTAACAAGACACGCAACAAAGAAATGTAGCTTTCGGCAGGGGCTCTCTTACCTGGGGGGAATACACCTGGGCTGCCTCTGAGTAGCAACAGAATAACAGGTAACAACTGACAACAACCCCCGCTCAGATACTGTCACCAATTCGCAGTCTTTGTGCATTTCTGACATGAAATTCAAACCTGAAATTTTAGCTGTTCAAAGGGACTGGATTCAGCAGGCGCCTCCTGAACTCGTGGTGGAAGTGCCAGAGGCGGAGCAAAGCCACTTCCCCGGTCTTTAATTCCCTTGGCCAAGAAAATCAAAATCTGTCCATTTGGCACGTTTGAGAGGAAAGGGGGCAATACAAATTTTCTTTAATAAAATAATGCTGGCTATTAAAGAGCAGTCTTGCCGATGTCATGTGACGCCCTTCTCCCACAGGGCTGGTGGGCATGAGGCCAGGGCGTGGGTAAGTGCAATTGGAGATATTAGTTACGCCTCCTTAGGTACGGTAGCAAAATAATATTTGATAAATGAAAATAAATCCAGGCAGACACGATTTCCAAATAGTTTTTAGAAATACCTGTCACTTCTAGACTCTCTCCTTAAGCGTAACTCTTGGTGAGCAAATCCATTTTATCGCTTCCTCTGGGCAGAAAATTTCAGTGTTCCCTAAAAGAACATGTTTCCAGAAAGGGATGGCAGTCACAGAGCCTGGCTGTGAAGGCTCTGTCCAGAAAGTGGCTGCTTGAAACTAAAGGACAGCATCTGCTTTTCTGTGTTCTCATTTCAAAAGCCCTGGCAAGAATCACACGAACCCTCTTGTCCAAGTATTGTTATCTCAATACCGCTCACGGAAGGCCACTCATTCCATACCATTTTTAGAGCTAACATTTAGCCCCTGAGAGAGGAAGGCGTGGCTCAAAAACGCTGCTGCTACACGAAGGGCTTCCACTTGATCCTGCCCTAAGGGCAAGTTTGGGTGTAGGAAGGCACAGAGAGGTGGGATCTCAAGGGACGTCCTGACCTTGGCTTCCAAAGGTGTGCTTGCTGCCTCTACTGTTGCCCTCCTGTGTCCGTGCAAGCAATCTGGTAACAGGGTTGGTTAAACCAAGAGTCCTCTAGCAACCAGAAGGCAGTAGAAGGGGAAGAAAATAAAGCTCTAAGAAGAAAATTAAGGTGAGCTGGGAGAAGTGACCAACTTGATAGAAAATTAGAAATAGCCCCTCTTTTGATGTTTCCATGTTTTCAGTCTATTGAACCTGAAATAATGAAGAAAACACCAAACAAAATCTCCCCAACTGGTTCAGCTTAGGACTTTGCAACTATATGATGATGAGAAAGCAGTATGTATTCAGTATAATACTATACTTGAACTTCAGATGTTCATCTTTCTCCAGGTTAGACGTGGAGCCCAGTGCTGTCCTGTGGTCCTGGGCTGCAGCAGGGATCACACATCCTGTCTGCCACGGCACGCCCGTGGACACACGGGGGCTGCTACTGTGTTGCTCAGCCATGAGATGTGGCAGGGAGGAGCGATAAACAACTTTTCATTCAGGCTGTTTTCAGTTCACCCCAGATTTATGCATCTATGACTTGATCATTCTCTGGGGAACATCAGGACCATGCACGTGGTGGAAAACGTGACTGAGCAGAAGTCACATGTAGTGCGGTAGAATGCCAGGAGACTTCGGCTCCAGTACCGCTTTAATACCTCCGATCTACAGATGATCAGTTCTACAGGTTAAGTCCCTGCTGCCTTACTGACACTATATGTATTATGAAATCTAAATACTCTGACTAAATTGAATAAAGTAAGGAAACTTGTAAAAGTTTTTCTCTCTCTGACTTCCTTCTCCTATTCCCCTTCTCCTTCCCCTCTTCTTTCTCCTTCTTTTTCTTTCTCTTCCTTCTCATCCTCTTCTTCATCCTTATTCTTTTGCAAATTCTATAGTTTCCCCCGTTTCCCCAATTTTCTCAACTGTAATATGTGGCTAGAAATACTATCTACGAGTTCTTGTAAAGTTTAATGAGATGATACATTTTAGTTGCTGGGTAATGGGCAGAGCATAATAAGTTTGATCAGGGGTTACCATTACAGCTATCTGATTATGTCAAAACACTGCTTTGCAAACATGACAATATAAGATTTTTCCATTATCTTCTGTTGTCACATTTGTCATTAAATAAAATAATTTTATCTTTATATCATCTTCAACAACAGGGCATATTGCAAAAAGCAGCTCTGAGTGGGAAGCTTTTTAGGCACCATAGCAATTGGTCACATGGGTCCTCTTGATCCCTGACAGGCAGGAACAGTGGCAACCCCTCTGTATGGAAAAGTTGCCTTGAGGGAGGACTCTAACCATTTTAAGAAAAAAAATATCTAAACAACTCTACTTTAGACTCCCTGAAGAGCCTATTGCTCACTTCTACAAATCAGGGAGACAATTTCAATATGGAAGGGGACAAACAACAAAACTAAAACCAACCAACAAACAAAAACCCTGAAGCCACTCCCATCCCCTGATGAAGAAACCCTGAAATCTAGGAATTCCACCCTTTGTGAAAAGCAGCAAACAGGCAGTTCCCTGTTATACTGTAAAACTTTAAAAAATAAAACATAGAAAATGGGGATTCTAAGTGATCACAACTGATAGAAAAAAAGGAATGTTTAGATGAGAAATTATTTACTCATGTAAAATCTTTAAAATTATTACAAAATTTAGCAAGATTTAGGGGATGGACTTTTGTGCAACATAAAATATCTAACTTTTATGTGATGTTCAGAAAGGACTAAGACATTGAAAGGGTTAAGGACCCTGGATTAGACAACATTATGCTTACATTTATAAATAAAGATTATTATCTTTTTATCTTCACATTGCACAAGAATGTTCCAAAGGCACCATGATAACTTGGCATCTTGGCAGGAGAGATGTTGACTCTCACTTTCTTGAGAGACAGCAGGGATGGTGAGGGTGGGAAGCGGCCCAGACCCTGGGACTCTGGTTTGCTATGCTTGTGTTCCTTGTGCGTGGGAGTCTCGGACTGTTCCTATGCGCTAGGAAAACCATTCATCGGTGAACATAATCTTAGCCTGTGATTAATCTGGATTTTCAGAAACACTGCCCCTTCCATCAGTTCTCTTTCTAATTGGTTGCTAAGTAGGCTGCCAGCTTACAGTTTTATTCAGTTCTTACCTATGACATTACCTTGTGACACTGTGTTTCTCTCCATCCACCAGCCCCAGAATGGATAGGGCTGAGTAGTGAGTGGTTCATCACACCCCACTTCCACCTTGGAGACCCACTAAGAGTAAGCAAGGAAGGGTATATTTTATACAAAGGACCTAATGCTAAAAGCAGCATAGACAGCCTTCCTTAATATCAACATCTATCATTAGCATTTTGTTTACTGTGCAAAATATGTTAGATCCTTTGCGATGTTTTGCCAGTTTATTCCTATCACAAACCTATGAGACTGACAAAATTTTCAGTGTGTAGATAAATAAGTCAGATCTCAGAGAGGTTATGAAACTTCTCTCACATAACACAGCAAATATTAGAATTGGAAAACATATCACAGTCTCTAGCCCCCTACTCTGGGCTCTTAACCAGTACGCTATGGTTACTTCTATTAGATTGCAGAGAAACCTACAGTTTTGCTTATTTCTAGTTTACTTCTAGTACCTCAAAAGAAGCACAGTTGTCTGGTTTCTCTAAGCACAAGATGCTTGTAGGATCCCTTGACTAAAGCCATCTTTTCCTGTGCTTTGACTGTGAGCTGCAAGCCCAGAAATGGAAATGCAGGGAATGTAAATGAGAGGAGGCAGGCACTGGCACCCACATTCCTTACACCCATAGGGTCGTATTTATCAATTCAGAAAAGAACTGAGAGGCTACCTGTCTTGGTTACTTTTTTCTTTTGCTGAGACAAAATACCCAAACGCAAAATGAAGGAAGGAAAGGTTTATTTAGCTTACAGTTTGTGGAGGTCTCAGTCCATACTTGGCTGGTTCAGAGGCAGAGTGGCACATGGAAGAGGGCAAATTGTTCATGGCAGCAGAGCACAGCAAAAGCAACCAGAGCAAGAGAGGACTGGCTTCAAGCAGCCTCCTTTTCTCCCCTACATTGTAAACAGGCTACCTCCACTGAGGGGGTACGTAGCACTCACCTAATCTCAAAGCCCTCCTCTTCCACAGGCTCAGGATGTGTACAAAGTAAGCATTCTGGCTTCCTGTTGAGTCAGTCAGCCAAACCTCTAGACTGTCCAAGTTGACACAATGTATAAACCATAACACTGCCTCTTATATCAATAGGGGTTTCACTTTCACATTTGACAAGTCTGCAGTGGGCAGTCCATGGCTGGGGTGGTCATTTGAACATGCAATTAGAGCAGGCTACCTTCCAGCTCCTCACATCTCTGTTCTTAGCCTGTCCCGTTCTCACTGTCATAAAACTGTGGCTGCACTGCCTGGTGTTCACGTTCCAAGAAGGATGGCAAAGGGCAAGCAGAGAACAGGGAAAATGCAAAGCAGGTTGTCTCTGGATCGAGCCACAGGGCCTTTCTAGTCCTTAGGGATCCTGGGGGAGATGAGTGCTGGCTCTAGACACAGCCGCTGGTGTCACTGTGAGGGAAGAAGCTTGGGTACTGGTCAGGCAATAGCTGAAGTAGCCCAACTGTAGTGGGTGAACTGAGTAAGTGTAGTGCTGCTGGGTGTGGGAGGCCCACTTGGGGACTGTTGCCAGCAGCGTAAGAGGGAGAATAGGAGAAGGGGAAGGAGGCTTCTGGGAGCTGAGAGAGGCTGTTGGGAGCTAGTAAAAGCTGTAAGGAGCTGTTGGTTCTATTGGAGGAGCTCATCATGCAGGCTTTCCTGATGAACTTGGCTGTTTTCATCCTGTGAGGAGTTCAGGATCTCGTTGGCACTAAGAATGGTTTTGGTTCACTTTGGGGGAGCTCTGATCCTCACTCTGATCACTGCTTCCTGGCTTGGGAGAGGAAGATGGTGCCCAGCTTAGTCTCCTGGAGAAGCTTGTCGCATTGGCTTTCTTGATGGGAAGTCAGCTCTCCTGATCATCAGAGGAGATCAGGACCTCACTGTTGCTGAGGATGGCTGTGGTACCCTTCAGGGAAGCTGTGGTTCTTAATTTGTGAGTTGTTTCCTGGCTCCAGTTCATATCCCTTGGCCTGCTAGCACAGATCCTTCATCCCGTTGGCACAGACTTCCTAGATTCCACCACTGACGCTTGGGCCTTCCCAGTGCAGATCCATGAAACAGGCCTTCATGAGAGATTGTTATGGGCTCCTGGCCTTCAGGCCTCCAGTTGGACCTGTAGGAGGCACTGTTATGAGCTCTAGATCTTCAGCTAGACTCATGCAGTACATTTCCGTGAGACCCAGGCCCTGGGCTAGATTCCTTGCTCTTAGTGTGTGGACAGATTTCCTGCACTATCTTGTATATCATTCTTTGGGTGAGTATTATAAATAATCTTATAAAATATGTGTTATGATATATTGTTTCCCCTTGAAAAATAACTCCACACCAACACAGCAACTTCGGAAAGGGAAGCAGACTCAGGCAATTCTGTGGAGATTCCCACTTTCTGTAGCTGCAGGTCAGAGTTAGCACTGTGGCTACAACACTCCCCATGGAAACCCTGGGCTGAGAAGAGCAGGGGCTTTTATATCGTGTGGCCCCAGGTTCTTGTTACATGATGCCAGGTTTTAATTATGGGCTCTCCCAATACAAATGACTCACCAGGAATACTGGGCTCAGTGCAACAACTCGGGAAGCTGGGACTGCATTCAAAAAATCTGATCATAAGTCCCCCTTCTGCCAGTTTCCACCAGTAATGACCTCAAGCAACTTATCAACTTTAAGTTCTTCACAGATAAAGTGGGAATACCATCTAAGACTTGGGGCTGCCCTGAGGTGTAAACGAGATGATGTGTGCAAAAGTGCCTCGAGGAAACTTGAGCATACAGTATCACCTTTGGTTATTGTGATTTTCACTCAAAGAAGGCTCAGCTTGGCCACTAATGCCCTTTGCAATGAAGGTCACTTGATTTTGATAAACTTATGTTTGAGCCTTTGCTCTGAGCATAGCACCCTCATGTGCACTGCTTCATTAGAACAGAAATAGATGGAGATGGAGAGATCACATCTCACAGCGTTGGTCGCCCTCTCAGAGGTGCCCTGAGTCACATTCCTCTTGGAGTCTGCATTGGCAGAATCCAGTCCTGAGCTCAGGATCATTCTCTCTGGGCTCTTCCCCAAGTCCTCAGAAGTCCTTCTGCGGTGGTTTTTATAGCACTGCATTTCCTGGGTTCTTCTCATATTCTTCATTTTATATTTTTGTTTCTGTCTTTTGCCTGGCTAGAACCTAGATATTGTGCAGTTCAGAGTGTGCTTCAGTCATGTCTCTTCTCAAGTGAAGGGAGGGCAGGTGCTTGAGTTGTGGGAGAGGTGGGGCAGCAAATCCCGGCTATGCTTGGAAAAAGATTTTCACTCATACCTTTAGATATATTTAAAGGTAGAACTCTGAATCATAACCTCTGCTTTGGGTTCTGAGTTCTAGTTCTGGCTTTGGCAAATGTAAGCCAAGGCTCATTCCCGCAGGGGGTGTTGTTTGGGCTTCAAGGAAGGAGAATTGTTGGGCACTTCTCACAAGATGACAAAAAAGGTTATTGAATGCTTTTGCATAGTGAGGGGAAAAAATCTTGCTACCTATACTTAATGATTAAGTGCATGACCTGTTGAACCACTCCCTTCTGTGGCTGACATGTTAATGAGTAGTTCCAACACCCCAATATTTCAAGGGTTTAGATATCTAAGTCAAATGGATAGGCATTCTATAGAGGGTGCAAAAAGTCATCCTTAAATGTCATATTTTTCTAATTCTTAAAGATGTTATTAAAATATACAGATTTCCCTTTTCTCACTAGAAGCCCTCCTGCATAATGAATGGTTCATTACTACAGCCAATAGAACCTGGCTGTAGGCACAAATCTATTCATATTTTTTTCTAGTTTGGAACTTGTATATATATATATAATACATAGTGAGTTTCCATGCTTACTTTTTTCTTGCCTCAATATTCTTATCTATATCACATACAAATAATATATACACATATACACAATCACATTAGGATAAGCATGTACATATGGCCACAAACTCCAAACAAGGACACATGTCTATGTGCATATACACAATTCACACACATACACGTGGATGAACACACAAATGAGCAAACATGTAAGACACACATAGGCATGTACGTACATATAGCAGAAAATAAAAACACAAGTGTACATATAGGTGTGCACACAAGACTTACATGCACACACACTCTGCTGCACACAGGTGCACACTACATAAGTTTGTATAGATATACACATATATGTGGTCATACCATAATTACATATAGTGCTTATGAGCAAATACAAGAATAGCTATGCATGCACATGTGAGGTTACATAACATACATGCGAAGCTACATAACACTCATGCATATATGGATAAACATACTCAGGGGTCCTCTCATGTACACTCATGTGGCCACATCAACAGACACGCGTGGAGACATTCACACAGGCACACAGGCATGCGCGGGCAGAACTCCAGCACTTCATCTCGTGCACATCAGTCCTTGTTACTTCCCAGTCTCTCTCACAGCAAGGTAGTATTGCCTTCGATTTGGTTCGTGGACTAGTTAAGCTTCTACCTTTTCCCAAGAGCATGTTAATGCGAC
The DNA here is from genome assembly GCA_004027595.1 of Dinomys branickii. Taxonomy (NCBI): domain Eukaryota; kingdom Metazoa; phylum Chordata; class Mammalia; order Rodentia; family Dinomyidae; genus Dinomys; species Dinomys branickii. The sequence continues at coordinate 28,833 of PVLD010007559.1, forward strand.
TCTCATTTTAGTTGATAACTAAACATCTGGCATGTTCCCTCCTCCCGCACACAGAAGTCCTCTTTGTGGAACTTTGTCAGCGAGCACCATTTGAGCGAGCTCACTCTGGCTCAGAAATGGATGGCGCTGGAGGATCAGCTAATGGTGTATACCCCACACAGCCTCCTCAGCCAGGACTGTCCAAGAGGGACATTGGTGTCACAGATGTGAAGTCCACATGTGATTCACAACTTAATAGATGCCAAATTTTAAAAAAAGGTAAACTAAATTATTTAATCTATTATAAAGTATTATAAGTTCAACATGTAACCATTGTAAAATTATTAAGAAATAGTTTATATTAACTTCATAAGTAGGTTATGTGCTAGTCTTTGAAAGTCAGTGTGTTTTTATTTAGTATGTAGCAACTTGGATGGACCTCATATCATTGGCAACAGTGACATGTGAGTACTGACAGTCACCCTTCATGATGCTGTTTAAACTTTGCAAAATCCTCTCTGGGTAAAGTCAGACAAAGGCATAATATGGTGCTGGTGAGAACTCAGTGAGAAATGCCCAGCTCATTGCTGGGAAACCTTTGTGTGGGACTTAAAATAAGCCTTCTATAACCTTATCCAGAATGAGGATTCACATTTTGGTCTTTTCCTTTTCCTTCTGCCTAATTTTAAAATTATTTTTCCCTTATGTGCACCCATGTTTATAGTAGTACAATTTGTAATAGCTAGGTCTTGAAACCACCCAAATGCTCATCAACCTAAGAATGGATAAAAAGATGTGATCTTTTTATATAATGGAGTACTACTCAGCCATAAAGAAAGATAAACTGGAGACTTTATAGGTAAATGGATGCAACTTGAGACCATACTCATAAGCAAAATAAACCAGTTGCAAATGTGTAAATATCATATTGTCTCCCTAGTGTGGGAAGCTGAGAGAGTAAATGTGATCCAAAATGTGCAAAAGAGATTGTAAAATGGGGAGAAACTTTAAAAGGAAAGAGAAACTGGTTTAGAGTAGGGGGAAAATGAAGGAAGAGAAAAACAAAAGGAAATACACACACACACACACACACACACACATAAGATAGTTAAAATAGTTATACTACTAATTTCTCTCAGTTCATTGAGAAGATAGCTTTGTGCTAATATTGTCTGGACAATTAAATGCTGGCATCTCCTACTCTGAGTAACTAATTTACCAGTAACAGTGTGCAATGTATAAACCATTGTTACCCTCCTATCATATTGTTTTGGAATTTTGGTTTTTTTAGGGGGTTGTTTCTTTTTCTTTAAAACAAAAATTTTTTAAAAATTATTCTTTCTATTGCTGTATTAAGTGCACTATATTTTTGCTGTTTTTCATTTGATCATACAATGTGGCAATTTTAAAACAATGAAACCAAAAGCAGACACTGGTGCTCTTCTGCATCACTGGGATTCTGCATGTTCGCCCTCAAGGAATCCATCTCCAGAACTCCATCTCCCTTCACACAGGGTGAAGGGCTTCTTGCTTTACGTATTTGATGGGCTTGCCATCCAGTCCCTCCTGCTGTAACAGTCGCATATATGTTTTTCAATACCACTGTGCCATGAAAAAAATCACAGGACTTAGAGAAAAAATGAGGCTTGGAATACATTAGTGATGCACTAACACAAAAAAAGACAGAAACCAAATAAAAACAGCCGCAGAGTTTTACACACACGAAGTTTTTAAAATACATACATACTGGAATAAATATGACAACTGACCTTGAAAAAAATACATTTGTGTGTGGAAATAGTCATTCCAAGGGTTTAGCTAATGAGTTCAGGCACAAGGGTAGAAGGAAGGGGTGCGCCAAGGGGCCGACGCATCTTCGGTGCATATGTGGGCGTACGTCTGCCTGTATCTCACTCCGACGCTGCTCAGTTCCTCTGGGTGCACTTTTCCACCTCCAAAGTACTGTTTCTTGCACATGCAAACTTCACACGGCACTTTCATTGTTTCTTAATTTACTAATCCTTGGAAAAACTTTTGTTTACAAAAGCAAGCATCATAGCATAACTAACTCGTTATTACTCTTACGGTCGTATTTGCACGGGTTTGTCTTTAGCTGCTGGCACACAGGTTCTGTTTTCTGGCCTACACTGTGAATTCCTTGCAGGTGAAAAATACATCTCAGTTTGCGTCCTGACTCTCCTCACCCAGGGCCCGACGCACAGGGCTCAGTGAACACGTCATTCAGATGTGAATCTAAGTCGTATTTGACTACGTTGTATGGAAGTTTAATTCTTCAGGGACCTCACACTTATGTACATCTTCGAAACTCAGCAAGTTCAGGCTGAAGGAACGAGAAGACACGCGCCTCCTGGGTACTCTTGGTGGCCTGTTCTCGTCCGCCCTCTCGCCCTCATTTCGCAAGAATTAACCCAGTGTTAGTCAGGGGGTCATTCAATGGAGTCAGTGTCTTAACAGAGCGGACTAGAGGGAGCCAAAGCCGGCTAAGGAAACAACGCTCAACGCTGTTTCTCCAAGTCTTTCTCCAGTCCCTCCCCCAGCATGGAAAAGCTTCCGGGCCACTCTCCATGTGAGGGCCCAGCCCTTACTTGGATGGTAGAATTTCATGGAAGTACATCCACTAAATGAAACCAGGAGAAGCGCTGTTCCTTCACCTTTGGCTCAGGTGGAGTCAGTCTTCACCCTGGGCCTACGGGCAAGTGAAAGTTCTGATAGACAACTTAGAACATCTGGTGGACTCAGTAGAAATATTCAGTGGAGTTTCACCTTCTTTCTGCACTTGTTGAATTGTGTTGACAGAGCAGCAAAAGAATTGAACAAGCTAGCCAAATAAATAAAAAGTAATTTATTATGTTCATATAATAGTAGTGTTTCTCACTTTTACATTTCTAGTTTTGGACTCTTACAAAGAATAAAAATATCCATGTGTGTGTCATTGCCCTCTACTGGATACATTGGGCAATATTGTTTCCTGACTTCATCATAATAATGTATCAAACAATAGTTTGTGCATGCCTGGTATTTCTTTTTTTATGATTCAAGAAGTTTTTCTATGCAACATTTTAATTTACCTTTGTAACAATGCTGTGAAATAGCTATGGTATTTTTATTCCCATTTTACAGATGAAAAACAGATACAAGGGCACAGTTACAAAGTACACATTGCAAAGTACAGTTGCAAGTACACATTCTTAAAAGAAGCTGCAGGCAAAGAACTGTGCTGAGCGGTGCAAAGCTGGATAAGATGTCTTTGGGAGCTTAGGAAAAATTACAGATGAGATATACGTGCAAATCATAATATTAAAAATAAGATTGTGATATCTGAGTGAATGAAGCCAAGACTTATTGCAGCAGACACAAGTATACGGTAGTGCACCCTCACTAAAACCTTCGTTTTGATATATACTGTCATACACCCTGTTTGCAAATAGCAAAATCAAGGCTTCTTGCCCATAAATCATTAGTCTAATTCCTAGAGAGAAAAAATGGCATGACAAATGCAAAGCGTGAGCTTTTGCTGATGGTGTGAATCAAGGAAGGCTTCGTGCAGGTGATGGTATTTGACCCAGTGTCTTAAAGATGAGCAGCAGCACACAGATGTCAGGGGCACACTCTACGGGTACTAGCGCAGTGCTCACTGGCTGGATGGGAGGTCATCATGGAGGGGTGGAGCTTAAGCTGCAAGAAAGAATTCCTGTATTTGTGATACAGAAGATGTATCTTAAGGCAGCCACAGAATCAAGTAGAAACACTGGGTGGGTGGGGCTGACCAAGCTGTCCCACTGACCAATCAGGATATGGCCTAGCACGCAAGAGCTTGGCGTGGCCTCGCCCTGGGAGGAGGCGTGAGGCTGTCTGCATGTGGGGAGAGCTGCTCAACGTGAGGCCTATGGATGTGGCTACAGGTCCGTGGGAGCTGGTGTGGGGAGCGAGCACAGACCGCAGCAGCCTGAGTTCTCGGGAGTCAGTAAGGAGTGGCGCATAACAAGGGAAGATTGGAAAATCATTCACTTTCCCGTTAGAGGTTGCTGAACTGTGGCACGTCCTCTTTCCCTTAACACTCTGGACCAACAGCCTAAAAAGCAGCACGTAAAAAAAAGAAAATAAAATGGAAGACACTGCAGCTAGTGAAACAGGGCTGTCTTTGTCCTTTGAACATGACGATAAGCCTCGTTGAGTAGAGCACGTGGGTGGTTTTTGCCTAGAGTTTTCCTTTTATGCCTGACAGTTCAGCAAGCCTGCAGAGTAAACTCTTACCACCTTCCACGTGTTCTGCTTCTGCGGCCTCATAATGTCTCAGGGTCAGAACAAACAGCAGGGACCAGAGAGTGCTCCCGGCACCGGGGCCCTGCTGCCAGAAGACGGCCGTGGAAGTGACAAACGGACCAGGACAGCGGGACAGCTGAGTCCAGTTGCAGAAAGGGCTGAGCACTCCTCTGGCCAAAGGAAGCACGGGGTTGGAATTATTCTCCTTTTAAAATTTTATAGGAATCCCTTTGAGCCACTGAGAAAGAAATACAGGAGGAAGGAGGGAGGAAAGAGGGAGAGAGAAAAAGAGAGAGACAGAGAGACAGAGACCGAGAAAAGAGACAGAATGTGAACCTTACAGATACGCAGCGTTACTGCTTATGTCTAGATGAATTCCCCAAAACCCTCAAGTGGCCCTCAGGCTTTGTCTATGGAGGTGGCTGAATCCAGCATGTGAGATCAGTTCTATGTCAGGCTTCAATTAACAGTGTGAGGGCTACTTTCACCCTAGGGCAGGTAGTCTGCATACAATGCGGGGGAAGAGTCTGTGTCTGTGTCTGCCTCTCCGTCTCTGTCTCTCTCTCGCTCTCTGCTTTTGCTCTCTTGCTTCACCATGAAACGTTGCCCCTCTGCCATGTGCTACCCTGCCTGGGAACCGGCTGATTATGGACTGAAACCTCCACAAACTGTGAGCTAGGTAAACCTTTATCCTTTAACTTTGGATGGTGAGTATTTTGCCTGAGCAAGGAGAAAAGTATCTAAGAGAGGCAAACGTAAATGCAGAAACCACTGAATCAACACAGACACATGGACTAAAGTGACCGTGAATAGTCAGGAACTTACTATAGTTTTTCCCAAGGGAAGGGGTGGTCTCTTGGTTCACTCCTAACCCCCAGACGACGTGTGGCACACAGCAGTACATTTGGTTCTTTACTGCGTGCATATTTACTGAAGACCTATTGCGCTTGTCCATTTACTTACCAAGATTCTATTAAATTTCTCCTAGGTACCAGGAACTGTGCTAGGAGTGGAGACTACAAAGTTAAGTAAACAAAGTCTCCTCTCTTAATTACCTCACGGGCTTTGCCGGGGGGCATGCTGCACGCATGGGATGTGTAACAACTGCTAAATAGAGTTGCACAGGCGCTGACTCCTCCTCAGTACAGCGGGGCTCTGGGATCCCAGTTGGGCTGCTTTCCTGGCGTTACCGCAGCAGCACACACCACAAGTGTTTGTCAACAGCACACACCACAAGCGTTTGTCACTCTGCTCTCTTCCTGCTGGAACCTATCTCAGTTTGGGAGAAGGAAACATATCATTGGCCAAAACCAATGGGGGCAGAAAAATGAAGGTTTTTTGCCTCTCTGATAAGGCTGTAAACTTTTTGATCTGTTGTTGTTTTTGTTTGTTTGTTTGTTTTGTCTTTTTGAGACAGGGTCTCACTATGCAGTTCAGGCTGGCCTTGAGCTCACTTCATAGCCCAGGCTGGTCTTGAACTAGCAATGATCCTCCTGCCTCAGCCTCCCAAGTGCTGGGATTACAGGTGTGCATCACCACGCCCAGCTTAAACTTTTTGATCTGAAGCCCACCACCATCTTTACAAACACTGCCAAGTTCCTATGGTAAGCTAAGCAGACCTGGCCCCTAAAATAAGATTAGTTTCTTGTTCAACTATTGACACACTGAGCTTCCTCCACTGATCCCACCTGATACATGTATGTGTTTTAAAAGCAATGAAGACTGAGTTGTTGACACTGAGATTGGATCCAGGGATATTCACCTGACTGTAGCTTCACATCACTGAGACAAGCAGGCTGGAGTATATGGATTGCGCTTATTTTTTAAAATAGAAGTACAAATTCGTTTTTAAGAGTTTTTTCTTTTTGGCATACTTTACCAATAGTTTTGCTTTTTTTTTTCGTGTAAGTAACTGTTCTTCCTCCTCTGCCTTTTATCTTTGTATTTATGCAAGATACCTAAAAGGGTGCGGTTCCAAGAAGGAGGTACAGTTCACCAAAGGAAGCATCTGACTGTGGTCTTAGCAGTTTCTCCAAAAGATCTGGTGTAAGAGGGTTGCAAAATGATACAGAGTGAAACCCAATGCATCCAGGTTTTCCCTTTTAAAAATCATTTGAAAATTTCCGGAGTTTTTCACACCAAAGCCTAAACCAGGATTGAACTCAAAATTATACTTCTGATTGCTGCTTCCAAGATTTCAGTTTCAAGTAGCCCTTTAAAAAACACCGTAATAATGCATAGAAGAGCTTAAGAAGTAGCAACAGATCCTCTGGCAAGTGGGTACTTAGTGTCACAAAGGGAAACAGTTTCATATGAATGATCAAGCTTTTCAACCACTCCACTTTAGATGTATGAAAGACGTACAGCTTTGGCTTTGAGTGCATCACTCTGCTGCTGCCCAGGGACAGATCCCTACCGACCAGTGCTGGACCTGCCTGTGATAACTCATGCCCTAAAGGACAAGGACCAGTGAACTGCAAGGAAGGGGTCCAGGGTAAGAAGCAAGTGCACACAGGGCCTCCCGCAGCAGATCCTGACTGGTGCCAGGTGAAAGCTTGGACCAGGAACTTCTCATCTTAGTTTCCTCATTTGCAGAATGGAGATGCCCTGGGAATGAGCTTGGGTGGTCAGCCAATTAGTGGTCTGAAAGCAAGAAGAACTATGCCTCCTCCATACAGGTCCACCCCGAGATGGTTTCCCTTCGCTTCCTCTTTTGAGTAAGAACTGTGCCTCGCTCCCTTATCTCTTGTGACTCTGTGTAGAGATCCTTCATATTTAGCATGCACTCCATAAAGGTCTCCTGAAGTGAGCGAGCATGTGACCTACAGCGTAACACTTGTAGCTGATACGGTAAATCACCTTTTTAGTGACCTTAGTTAGTAATTGTTACTTGTCTTGTTCATACTACAAATTCTATGCAACACTTAGGGTGACTATCAGCCACTTTTTGGTTATCCCCTCCCTTTCACAGTGCCTAGTACAACTGAAAAGCTTGTTAATTCATTAGTGATCAGAAGAAATTAATCTGCCTTTTTTTTCTGGATACACTGAAAAGTGGATATGTGCACAGTGATTATCAAAGGCTTTTTAATCTCCAGAAATCTCAGTTTACCTTGGGACCTAGTGATAATTCTGTGTTTACGGGGGCTGGGGATATAGCTCAGTGGAATAAGCGCTTGCCTAGCAAGTGCAGTGTCCTGAGTTCGATCCCCAGTACCGCCAAAAAAAAAAAAAAAAAAAAAAAAAAAAATTCTGTGTTTACAGACACTCAGCAAGGATGATCAGGTTGCACGTTGGGAAAAATCTACTTCAAGCTTGTGTGCCAAGAGCAAGTGTTCTTTCCTTTGCTACTAAGAGCGGGGACAGTAGGCAGTAGTGTTGCTTACAGCTGCCCCGTTCTTCACGAGTGAGACCAGGAGTACTTCGTATAGGCGACTGCATTTTACTCAGTGGAGATCTGATTACCTCGATCTTAAGCATTTTAGCTTTGCACTATCCATGCTCACAGAGAGCTGCTCAGAATGAGAACGGCCTGTGGAACTACACAGCTAATTTTATAGTGCAGTTGTATGGGTAACTGCAACTTAGCCAGTTTTACAACTAGTTCTGGAGGGAAGTAAAATTACATGCAATAATAAGATTTTTGAAGAAATCAATACAATGCATAATATGAGTTTTCTCTCATAAAGTACCTAATATTAAGTACATAGCTAGAAATCTAATAAGTAAGATTCTGTTGTTATGGATAATTTGTTCAATGGTCAACAAAGTCACTGAAAGGCCCATTGAATGAGCATATGCTGGGTCTTTCTGTTTGAATTAAAATGCTGTCTTTCTCTTTAACACAATTCTCAGGGAAGGATTCATTGAAACTCGTCTTAGATTCTTTAAAACTTAGAGACTTTATAAGGAGGTGGGCTCAATTTTATCAACACTAGGGAATTCCTAAAGAATAATCCCATGATACTGATAAGCTGACTATGAATATTAAGATTATTGAGATCAATATTTTCTTTCTTTTTTTTGTTTCTTGGGTAGCATGGTTTGATCACATGATGTTAAACAAACAATTTCCACGATTTATGGTACTGGTGTTGAGTCACTCCACAGCCTTCCAGGTTTTTGAAAGTGCCCTCTGTGGCCCTCAGGAAAAAAAAAAAAATCTTTGTCGTCCTGTTTATTACTCAGTAATATTTATTGGATGGCTGCTTTGTGCTCAGTACAGCTTGTGCAATGTTATTAATCTTGAAATCTTAGCCTTAGTGCTGTTTTTTAGCATATAAAGGGACAAACATACAAGGACAAATAGAAGAATCAAATTAAATCTGACTCATCGCTATCAGCCCTTCCCTCAGCTCTTAGGAATGAAACTAAAGAGCTTTTTAAGGGAAACAAGAAGGTTCTCCTCCATTGAGAAATGGTGGGCATGCCCGCAACTACTCTGATTTGCTGTTCACAATTTGCCATGTAGCTCTCATCTTTAAATTTATCTAAACTCTTCCTGTACCTATTTTTACTCTCAGCTCATATAAATAATTGGCATAATAAATCCCACATGTTACTTTATTTACAGTTAAGAACTTCAGCAGTGTTCAAACTTACAGTTAAGAACTTCAGCAATGTTTCTAATAATTATCCCCTCTTAATGTCAGTCATTTTCAAATTACGGATTTGCAATCTTTGAAATGGTCTTGACATTGAAAACAGCAGCAGTATTTTACAGAAACTTCACTTTAAAAGATGACTTTATCTGAATGCTCAGTTCAGCTATCATTCATACATTGATACTTGCAGCCAGGCAAAGGGAAGCAATATAGAATGAAATACAACTCCCATCATCAGCAGCTCTGTATCGAGCCAGACAGACAGCATGAACCAGTAAGTGTAACACAAACACAGCTGGGTGATGTAAAATGTTATGGATAGCAACACAATTTGGGGAGAAATGGCTCCAGAGAGACAGAAATCAGTGAAAGCTCAGGTTTGAGGAGACACTTGAGTCTTGAAGAGAGAGGAAGCCTTGTCTAAAAGATAAAGGGTGAAAAGCAATAAAGACAGGGATTAAGAGCACAGAGGTTCCAGTCACACACAGCTGCATTTGACTCATCTCTCTATTTCATAGATATGTATAACCTTGAGGAAAAGACTTTCTTTACCTTCTAAAACTAAGGGTTCTCCAGCAATATAATGCATATGAAGATGCTTCCCTCACAGTGTGAGGGCCACAGGACACACTGTGTTAGCTGTACTGTGCTGTACATGTCAGACCATTAATACCCGGTGGGACCTCATTAGGAGGTGGGGCCTTTGGGGGAGGGGATTAGGTGGGGAAGACTGTTCTTCCATGAATGAATTAGTGTTCTTCTGAAATAAGAGCTTGAAAAGAGTTTCCTGGGATCTCTTCTGCTCTTCTGCCATCTGTGGCAGCAACAAGGCATCCTTACCAGTCACAAAATCCACCAATGCCTTGATCTTACCACCAGAACTGTAAGAAACGCATTTGTGTTTTCATACATTCACTGATATAAGACATTTGGTTGCAGCAGAAGAATGGGCCGTGACCATGTAAAACCATTAGCATAACACCTGACACACACAGGCATTTATGAGGTAACTAACCCCATCATCGTAAATAGCATCATTTGAGTTATCCAGATACTGTGTGGATCCAACTTCTGGCTTCATCAAAACCTTTAGCATAACATCTAGTTGTCCTTTTCCTTTTTATGGGGTGAAGAACGTACTGGGAGAAAGACACAGCATAAGACTGAGCGTGTTAATTAATCTGTGGACCAGCGAGTATTTGAATCACCAATGACACTTTTTAAAATTTACACTTATAGACCTTCCTCCTTTACCTAATGAACCATAGTTCCTGAGGATGAGATTCCAGAGCCTGTATTTTGTACAATCCCCATGGCAATTTTTATATACACTAGAGGATGAGAAATTTTTTCTCAGGTAAACTTAGCTACAGAGAGCTCAAGACATTCTTTCACTGTTTACCAGACATTTCCCCAAAGCCTTGATTTTTTTTTTTACCTTAATCTCCTTGCCACGCTTTCTGCTTTAAAGACCACTTACTGGTTAAGGAATGAAATCCTAATCTTTCTGTATAGGTAAGCATTTTATAAGTCTTGGTGATTTCTTAAATAGAGAGCTTTCAGTCTAAGATAATAAGATAAAGTATACATAATAACTAGTTACAGGTAAAAAATCAAAAGATGCTGACTTTTGATTTGGGGTCTCAGGAAGGGAAACCAAGAGCCTAAAGAAGCCTGAACTCGGTGTCAGAAGCTGGAGTTCACGTGCTGGTTCCTCCACTGCCCGCTGTGGGGAGGGCGGCCCAAGTACTCTGCTTTAAGGCTTCGGGATACCATGCTTATGCTTCCGGGACTGGAGCCGAAGGGTTGTGAGATTCTTTTCAGCTTTATCATTCTACGTCCATATATAAATTCATAGTTCTTCACTAGTTCACATCGGGTTGCAAATATGATGGTCTTGTGGTTGACGGAAAATTTACTAATATATAGCTTAGAGCTCATATCTGTGATTTAATATACAATGTTATTTACGATGTTGAAAGAAAAACTTTAGACGAATTATATTTAACAGTTTTAAAATTTATGTATTAGGAAGTAGTTAGAATCAGGAGAGGGTCAGAGAGCTCCACCCCGCAGCACCAGCAAAAGAATTCTGCAGGCCCAACGCAGACACAAAGTAGATAAATCTTCTGACTGGCTATAGCTAGGCGTGTGTGTTGTGTGGACATGAAGTGATAAGTTGGTTTGGCACTGGCTGAAGCCTGACTGCTTGTGATAGGCCGAGTCCAGGCTACTTGTTCCAAAACGTATCCCAGCATGCTTTGGGCATGCCAGTGCTTGTCTGTAATTGTAGCACTCTGGGATGCTGAGGCAGGAAGGTCGCAAGATGGCGCCCAGCCTGAGAAACCTACTGAGACCCTTTTTGAAATTAAAACAATGTGGAAAAAGTAAAAGAACTAGGGGTATATCTTGATTTGAAGGCCCACACTGAGTTAGAGTTCATTTTGTTCCTCACTAAATTATGTTATGGCTTCGGGTTAATAGTCTCCTGCCTGTCTAGCAATATTACATGACATACGATAATGCACTTTCGCATGATCTTTACACATGACTGCATCATTTGTACGTTTTCGCGTACTTTTTTTTGGAACAAGGAGTTGAACTCAGGACCTCGTGCTTACCAGGCAGGTGCTTGTGTCACTGAACTCTGTTCCCAGCCCTCACATATTTTTAAAATAATCGAAGTAATGCTTTGAGATGTCTTGCACAAGAATCACTGTCTATTTTTCAGATGAAATGGAAGCTTGGGAAGTTAGATGACTCACTCCAAGCCACACTTCTAGAGCAAGACAGAGACGGAATGCAATCCAGGACTCTCCTTCATGGTGCATGGTGCTCAGATTTGAATAAAGAAAACAACCTTGCTTGGCCATTGTGCACGGTTAACAACTGTGAAGCCAGAACTTCACCCCAAACTGCACCTCAGTGAACCACTGCATAAGGTCAAAGGCGACCTGCAGCTCTGAGAGGGGCAGGCCTATCTGCTCAGCCTGTTCATTTTCATATAGAACATCATAGTTTTCAAAAGACACTCAAATGTATGACCCCTTGGACCATTTTTAAGGTTTCAAGTAAATTGTTATAATCAAGAAACTGAAGGTTAGAGGCCATCAGTTAGTGACAAGGTCAGACCAAATTCACATTCCTTGAATCCTGGATTCTAGTTTCTCTCCACCAGAATTTGCTCAAGAATGAATGAACTTTCCATCTAAAAAACTTACTCTTTTTAAAATTTATGCTGTATTTATTTATTTGTTTACTGTACAGTTTTGATTGAAAATCCAATTAGTATATGTATTTTCCCATTGTTCACATCACATTGCCCTTCAATCATGCTTTGGTAGAATGATCAACAGCACGAAGTGCAATGAAAGCCATGGTACAGTGTGTAAAAAGCTCTTATTGTGAACTGTGAAATTCCCTGGCACACTGAGACAGTTTGGTTAGCCAAGCACTGTGCTGCTTAAGGTTAGACGCATATGATACAATTTGGAGTTTCCAACCAGACAATCAATGGTTAAGTGAATGGGTCTCCAGGATCACTAAGTGACCCATCTTGTTATCAAGATGAAACAGGAATAATAATCATAATTGTGTAACCAAGATCTTGATTATGATACTAATCCAAACATTTGCCATAACAATGTCAATTATCATTAAAGAGCATTTCCTTACTCACAAAGTGGGAACCAAGCCAGTAATATAATAAACCACCCACGATGGAGTGAGGGGATGTTGCATTTGTTCTGGAAAAGTACCACATGAAATAAACTGCAGAGGATTATTTATAAACTGATGTGATAATTTGCATGTGTTTTATAAAAACTTGGTGGATCCTTTAAGTGCACTTTTCTTACTTCCAAAAGAAGAGTTGTCATTCACTTAAGGCAGTGAGTGACTACAAAATGTAACCCTTTATAAACACAGAACTCTCTGCAGTATAAATAGATAACAACTTTGTAGAATTTTTATTAGTTATTTCTTTAATAACAGTTACCAAATGCTTTTAAAACTATCCTTAAAATGTGAATGTATTTTAATTTTGTAGTTCCACAGTTCTAGTGCCATGGAATTATTTTTTCCAGCACTGAGGTCTTTTTATTCACGTCAATTTAAATTAAATCAAATTAGTTCTCATTTCAATATTGACAAAGATGTTGTTTGACAGCAAGGGTAACCTCCAGTTTCTTCCCAAGGACATCTCAGCCATAGAATGGGTTATGAGCACTCTTTGAAAGGGAGCCTGAGACATCCAAAGTTTTTCTACTAAAGCTGAGGCAGAGAGCACAAGGGCAAGAGCCTTGAATTATGGCTCACTATATCTGTTAGATAAAAAGGACTGTTTAATGTGTGGGAAATTCCAGAATTTATTCCTAATTTATTCTAGGTTATTCCCCTAAGTGGAAACATTGAAGAGAATGTCTAAAACCTACGTTTTGAGGTAAGCATAGTATTTCATGCACATTGTAATGAAGCCTAAGTATTTGCCTGAAAGGTGAGGAGTGTAGCGGGAGATAAAATATTCATGGGAATAGGAGAAGGTGGACACATTTTTAAAAGTTCCTATGTCATGAGCCTCTTTATATGTTGGATCTAGACTCAAAGCTAGAAGGAGCCTCTAATCCATCTTCTTTCAGTCTGGCTACTGAACTTCTAACCCTCTATATGTTTTGAGTGGGCTTTCTTCTCTGTTTTCTAAAAGCAATGTTTAAGTGAAAAGAATGATTACGATAAGCAAGTTGCCTGCCCTCATTTTACAGCCGAGCTTGCACAGACCTAGATGTGTCAAGTGAGTGGTATGAAGCTACAATGCTGGAATCTTTCTGAGTCATCCAAACTATGGCTTCTCTTCTTGTTCTGAGCCTTTTCCTTGTCTTTCTTCTAAGCTCATTTTCACATTTGAAAGGATTCCCCTCACTATGTGGTGAGCTCGAACTTGTAACCCTGGCAGTTTGGCAAACGCAGGAGAGATGCATCCTCTTCTTCACAGGTTTGCTTCTTCTCTATGAAACCCTGGTCACAGTCTTTTTTTTTCCTATCTTTTTGAGACGAGGTCTTGCTAGCAGTTCAGGCAGGTCATGAGCTCAATTTGTAGCCCAGGCTGGCCTCGAACTCGCAACGATCCTCCTGCCTCAGCCTGCCTGTCACAGTCATTTTGAAAGCTCTAGTTTTCCTAGTTCTTGGTGTCTTTACAGATGCTCAGATCATTTCATTAGAGCTTGAGGCAAGGGGACCACTTTGTTGTGCAGGATTATTAGGAAATGACATCTGTACTCCCAAATAGGAAGCACATAAAGGCCAAGGGGAAAATTAAGTGAAAAGATACAAAGCGTGGCTGTAAATGCTAAAATTTACTTCTGGAAGAGACATAACATAAGGGAACAAATGAATGTTAATTTATGTATCTAGTCCATTGCTATTTGCAGAGTTTAGGGGCTCCCCTGTAATTTAATTCTCTCACACTGAGAATAATAGCAAGTTTGTTTCGGACAACTCCTCGCTGTTAATCCACATTAAACACTGTCACAGAAGATGCATATAAAAATACTGAAAGAAACATACAGAGCCTTCAAACATTTGCAGAGAGCGACAATGACTGTATTGGAACAAATCTTTTGAAATGTACATGTCAAACTCAAAGTGGCAACACTGAAGGATAGCACTTTTGCTATGAAGAGCTTGGAGATCTCACTGAAGTCTCAAAGTGTGGTTGCTACACATGGTAATTGATAACTAGTATTTATATATGACAGGTTTATTCACAGAGTTAGAAAACATGTCAACTTTCAGTCTCTGGCTTGCTATGACAATTCTAGCAAAGACTAGTGACTAAAATTAAAAGATTATGAGATCTTATTCTCAGTTGTTGCAACAGTACAATGAAAATTGAACTTTGATCTGAAATTGAGATGATAGCTAAGGTAATTGTACTACTAATTTCTATTAGTTCGTCGAAAGGAATAGTTAGTGCTTATATTGTTTGACCAGCTTTGCATGCCTGTGTCTGGTAATCTGAGCAACTACTTTAAAGATAACAATGTGCAATATAAAAACCATAGTTAATTTCCTATCATCTTGTTTTGAAATTCTGTATCATTTTCATTGTTTTTTTCTGTCTGAAAATAAAAAAAGACATCCAGAATTAAAATATAAATAAATAAATCAAGTTGAGAAACTTAGGCTTCCTCACTGGTTAAATCTCTACGCTTGTCTGCACACCAATATTTTGAATGGCTAAGGTAAAGATCTGTAGTTAAAATAACACTCAGATAATTTGACTGCTTCTTAATAAAATTTATTAATTTGATAAGCACTAGAGTTCAAGCACAGTATTTCTTGAAAGCTGTATGAAGATAAGAAGAGTCACTTTCTGTTGAGGAGTTGTCTCACGCTCTGCAAAACCTATGGCTTCTCTGGCCACATGCTTTTTAATTTTTTTTTTTATTTTAAAGATAAAAGAATGGAAACATAATAACAAACACACATACATTTACAAAATAACACAAGAACAATACAAGCAATACTGAGTTTCAGACAAGGTGATAGGAAATTAACCATGCTTGTTGCATTACATATTGATATCTTCAAATTGGATACTCAGGTAAACAAATACAGACATGTAAGGTTGATCAAACAATTAAATATTAACTATTCCTTTTGGTAAAGCAATAGAAGTCAGTAGTACAACTATGTTAGCTATCCTTACATACATATATACATAATTTTCCACTTCTTTCTTTTCTCTTTTCCTTCATCCCTGTTCTTTACATTTGAGCAGTTTCCTTTCATTTCCCATTATCTGTCCACATGATAATAACCCAAAGATCTCAGGCACTACTGCAGCACACAGAAATGCCACACACAGTTCCAAACATGCCTTGAAGGCAGGCAAGGAGGTTGCCCAAAGTTGAAACCTTTATATAACTCTCAGAAATGCACAGATAAAAGTAGTATGAAAATGTAAAGATCATGTGGAGTTTCACATTGGTTGTGTGACCTCAATTCAAACTCAATGTCTTAATTTGAATAGTGAGAAAAATAAGAAGGAACCTGGTAAGGTTATTGTTAATGTGATTATAATTAATGTGATAATACATATAAAGTTCCTAATGAATCACTTCATAAATGTCAGCAAATGGTATATAAGTAATTAACTTTTATTATGTCTTTCTCTTCTTCAAATGAAATTGTATTTCAATGGGAAAGGCTGCCCTTGAATGCTAGGCAGCTTGGGCTGTTGTTCAGGAGGCTGGAAGCTGGTGGCATGAAAGAAAAGACTTCAGAAAGTCAGACAAGCTACACAACTGTCCCAGAAGCAAAACATATTCTTCAGATCTCACTGAAATTCTCATGTGGCTGCCACTTTCACATATCTTTCACTCTAAATGTCCAGTGAGGGAGTTTTATTTGTTGCACACTGGCTTGTGATCAGCCTTCACTTTTAAGGAGGAGACATGACTTTCAGGTCTGGTCATTGCAGGAAAATGAAAAAAAGAACCATGAGACTCCATAAGTCAATGGTCTTTTTCCTAAAAGCCTGACTTCTAGAGAACTAGCAGTGTGCCTTCAGTAGGCATCCTCTCAAACTCTCACCTTGGTCTGTCACTTCTTGCTTTGGAGGGCTATAAATGCAGGATTCAAGTCTTCAGTTTTGTGTGCTTCTAAACGACAGTATCATGTACTAGAAGTCCTGGAAGCATTTTTATTTCCACTGTTGTTTATCTTAGGTAACTTATCAATATGAAAGAGTTTCCCACAGAAGCAAAGGAGGATCTAGTATGTATGTCGGCTTGGCTTTTCATCGCTTCTTCAAATATCCTCCCATAAAAGTTGGAATGGAATCCTTAGCTCTGAGTGAGTCCATGGACTTGAGATGCAGGCCAGAAAAGAGGCAGATCACTATAGGATACATTGTGTCCCAGATTTCAGACACATTTAAGAAAATCCAGAATGAGGCAATGTTATTCAACAGGTATTTAGTTACAATGGGTAAGAGAAAGGAGTTCTGTTGTTCTACTGCACAGTAGGGTGACCATACTTAATGTATTATATACTTCAGAAAAAGCTAAAAGAAAGGATTTTGAATGTTTTTGCTACAGAAATGATGTGTTTAAGGAAGCCAATATGTTTACCCTGATTTGAGAAGTACACAAGGCACACATGTATTGAGACATCTCATGATATATCATAAATATGCACAATTGTTATACCAATTATAAAGGAAGAGAGGGAGAAAGAAAAGGCAGGAGGAAAGAAAAAAGAGTGGGGAGGGAGAAAGAGAGAGAGAGAGAGAGAGTGAGAGAGAGAGAGAGAGAGAAAGTCCATCATGATTAGGCCAAGACCACAAAGACCAAGAAGTGCAGAATATACAAACCAGTGAAATAGATTAGGAGTAATAATAGTAACAATAATTTCAATAATAATTTTATTGAGTCAACTGTTCTAAGCAATGTTCTTGCCATATTAAAAAAGCTAATTTAACACACAGTAACGCTTTCAGGGGGATATCACTATGGTTTCTATTTTGTGAAATCTCAATTGATCCCTGGGAAAATCAGGCAACTCACTTGCTGTCAGGTCATACAGTCAATAAATGATGGGCTGAGGATTGGAATGAAGGTGATCTGCCTCAAGACTTTAGTTCAGAGAAGGTTTTAACTCACCGGCTAGAGGAATGGTGAGAAAGTTCTCATGGAAGACCTATCCTTGATGTGATGTTTCCAAGGGTAAATAGGGTTCTCTAGGTAGGTAAATCAGGAAGTGAATTGGAATTTTCTTAAAAGACACAACAATGAGTGTGCTAGGACACACTCAGATGAATAGTTTGAAGAGGAAGTGATTTAACAGTGTAGGTAGAGTTTAAAGAAACCAACAAGGTACAGTACCTCAGGCTACAGTGAGAGGTGAAGAGTCATTACCACCCCAGTGCCTCATGGATGAAGAAATGAGGGAACAGGACAATTACCGAGAACCACAGAGAATAGCTGGGTCGAAAAGAAAGGTACACAGAAGCCTTTGGTAACAAATGCAGCCAATGCACAGCGACCAACCATGGCAGCGACCAACCCCAAATGCATTCTCTCCCCACCTTTTACGCTTGTATCTTTGCTGCTTATTGGCTGAAATGAGTGGGAAGCTGAGGGCCAATGAATCCACAGATACTGTTCTCTGGGTGCAGAGAAGGATAGGAGTTGTGGCCAGTGAATCTGGACAGAACACAAGACCAACACATTATGAAAGATTTTGTGCATGTTTTTGAATGATTTGGACAAACTTAACTTGGAACAACTTCCAAAGGTCAAGTGCGTTGACTATCAGTGGAATACCTAACTCTGCCTGGAAAGAGGATCATAAAACCATGGTTATATTTGATGGGAGTATGTTTCCAGATGTTTCTGAAATCTGATTCCACACAAATACAGTAGTAACTTAATACTAGTTCGCAATGAATAGGTTCAAAAGCAACTTTTTCAATTGCCCCTAACTTAATTAATATTCTCATAATTAGCCAGGAGACTTCCTGAGTGAAGATGAGATATATGGATACTTTCTGCTCTTAGTGAATTATCTCAGTGCGGAAACAGCCCTATGTTTCTTTCATGCAGAAAAATAAAATAAGTTATTTTCATCTGCTTCTAATTCAAAAGTAGACAGAGTGAATTTGATTCAACATTATAAAAAAATCACCTTTGGCTGAGATCATGCATGGAAAAATTCAACCCCAAAGGACAGAAATTTGGAACATGATATGCAACCAAAGTAGTGGCCTGGGTAAAAGGAAGAATATTTCATTTGAAATCTATAAGTAACATGAGCTTACCTATTCAAGATCACTTTTGCAGAGAAGATTACAATGTTACAACCAAAGGAAATGGAAGACCTACCTTCATGGAGAAGCCAAGCAGGGTTTAGGAAATTGAACTACTGAATAATGATTCCACTAACAAACATTTGTGTTTGTCTAGAAACTAACAAAGACATTTATTTACTACTCTCTCTGTAAGGCGAGCTTATCATTAGCCTCACCTTACGCACAAGGAAACTACATTTTATAAATATTAAATGAAGTTTCCAGGGTTTTATATCCAATACATGACATTGTTGAGTTACGAGCTCAGATCTTTTTGAATCTACAAGACAGAATGTTTGTGTAAAAAAATAAATTCAGGAATGAGGGAGAGTAAATAATACAGTTACACCACAACAGGCATACTTGGCCCCAAGGACTTGGGTTAATTAATTAGAACATCTAATGAACATCACACATCACCTCTGCGGGTATATAGATAGTGACTCTTTCATTTTGCTCCTTAACTTCATACATTTCCCGCCTCGTGCTCTCCACTACTTCTGTAGAGTTGGTAAGATAACCAAACCAAGGCCAAAAGCGCAGACTATATTCAACAGTGTGTACAAGAAGCCATGCTTAATCCAAGGCAGACCTCGACCCCAGGAAAGCTTTGAAGAAAAGCATCTCTGGAATTAGCAGTGGGAGCTGTACTTGCCCTGCTGGCTAATAAGGTTAGGAGTGTGCCGTGGTGCCCCTGATCCTGAAAAGTTTATTTGTAAATGCACACAGGTGAAAGTATGTACTAGCTAGAACAGATTTGGCATTATTCAATTAATACAGGTGAAACCTATACTTAATCAATTAGATTTTCAGTCCAAGCCATCTATTGAGATTAGTGTATTCAAAGTCTTTATTAAATTCAATTGTAATCTATTTATAATGTATTTATTCACTTTGTCTAAAATGAGGAACATGTCTGCTGTTCTGAAATAAGGTAAATATGTCTCTGGCAAATCAAAGATCCTCAAAAGATGATTAGTTATTCAGTTATTGATTGCATGAATTAAATGTTTCCCCAGTCCATCCTCTTATGGCTAACTAACCTTGATCAAGTACCCATCTAGCTTTTTATATTTATTTATAAATTGGTGTACACATTCATTTGGAAAGGCTTTCCTTGTTAGTGAACTGCTATGCTAAGTCTGTTCCTGTATTTCCTTTCTTTGTGGTGGTGTATACATGATCTTACTGGCCATAGCACATGGGCCAAGGCAGTGTTGTGAGGCTGTGGGGCCATGGTAGAGCTGTTACCCCACACAGGGTGACATGGGGGAGACCTGGAAGGGAAAGTGGATGGTACATAAGAGTTCTGTGCACTCAAAGAATGCTGGCCATAGAGGACAGGGGCTTCTTCTCCCTCCTTTTTCTAGCAGGCCACTCTCAGGAATGAGAAATGGTATAAAATATGATGTGTGCGAAGAGTTTCTCCTTTGGATAAATGCTAAGACCGTTAAAACATGTCTATAAATTTGATTTACTTATAATTTACAGTCTACTAAGATTTCATGCTGGAAAGTTGAAAAATGATATGCTTCTAGAGATGAAGCATTCCAGAAAGAAGTAACCAAGTATGTAAGAACAGAGGTAAGTGCATAAGGACAGTACCAAAGCAGCAGAGAGCGTGATGGGTAAGAAGGTAGAAGTCAAGGAAAAGCTGCACAGATGCCCAGCCTGCATGCTTCGGTAATGTGGAACAGTGGGTCAGGTGTGTGTTCACGTGTGCTTGTGTTGGCAGGAAACTCTAGGGACTTGGGACCCTCATTTAAACAACACCCGGATTTGGGGAATGGGATTGTTCCTTTAATTTGTTGAACTCATTGGACTGGAATGTAATACTAAATGATGCAATTTGATTACCACACTGTCCTTAAACTCTGACATATGCTAGGTTATCTGTGTGCACTTAAGGGATGGGTGAGTTCTTTGTCTTTAGAAGGCTCTACTCTTGAGGGCTTGGCCACTTGTAATACGTGGAAACACACGACCAGTTGGGCCAATACATAGAGTATGGGATACTTACCAGATCCATATACTAGTGCTGCATGGCTGACATCTGCCGATGAGGCCTTTGTTCCTCCTTTGATGGAAAAGAAAAAGAATCACTATCTTGGGATCCATATATAGCTGCACATATACATATGTATATATTTCTTCTCTAGAAAGAAACTCAGCACCCTTCTCTGCCATGCACAGTACACTGTTTAGCTCAGAAAGGCAAGTAGTGATAATTTTTACTTTCCTCCACGGTTTTAATGACCTTTCTCCATTCATCCTACTGAATCTTGGTAGCTGGACAGTGACATTAATGCTTGTGTGTGTCTTCCACCTGCCTTGTCTAATGTGGTGGCCTTCATTATGCAGAGAGAGATAGTGTGCCTGCAAATTCATTTCAGGTTGACACAGTTGATGTGCATACTGCAAGAGCATAATTGTTAACTTATTACATTGCAGAAATTCACCCATTGCTTTAGATTAAAGTGGACAACACTTTGATGGTATATTGCAGTTGGCATTTAGAATCATAATATTTAGTTCCTGATATTTATTACTAACTCACTTAGCAAGACCCTTCACCTACCCAGAAGTGGGCATTCATTGACAATCCCTTTTCAAGAAAGTTGGAATAATAACTAGTGAATCATTTTGTTAGCTCTGAAGCGCTGAGACAATGAAAGCCACCCTAAAATGTCCTCCTATAGTGATGCGCTCTCCTTTAGCATGTTAAATATCAGTTAAGGTTTGCAGATTACTGAAGCTTTCATCCATCTCAAAGCCAAAATATTTTTGATCTTCCATATTTATCCTTCTTCATTTGTCTAAAACCATTAAGTTTTAAGGTGCCCAGCAATTTTTACAACTTTTGTATGTATGTATATATGTATGTACATATGTATAGATGTGTGTGTATATGTATTTATGTATGCATGCATGGATGTATGTATTTGTGTATGTATATATGTATATATGCAAATATGTACTGAGGATTAAAAGAAGAACCTTAACACCGAACTGCATCTATGTCCCTTTTTAAAGTTTTTCCTTCGAGACAAGTTCTCCCTAAGTCACTAATTTGCTCAGACTGAGCTTAAATTTGTTATCCGCCTGCCTCAGTCTCCCAGAGTGTTAGGATTATAAGAATGCACCACCACAGCCAGTCTAATAGCAGTTTAAATTAATATTTTATGTTCTGTACTCTAGCTGTGCATGTCTGTGAGGGGTCCATCTCAAGATATTCCAGCAGCAACACATAGGTGCTCAGTAAGGATGTTCTGAGGGCATCCTGGGAACAGAGTACTGAGAGCATATGCCCCTGACTCCAATACCCTTCTACTTTCCTCCACAGCACAAGCCATGACTGGGGAAAGCAGCCTGGCACATCCGACCATCTGGGTTCTCAGGGAAAAGTGAGTTCAGCCGGTGTGCTGTGTGGGGAGGGGCCGGGATACCAAGTGTAGAGGGAACGTCTTTTTTGTCTCTGAGGACCCAGAAGCAGCCTGGAACTCTGTACTTTCCAGAGTGGAAAGTTCACAAGATTCTCAATAGTGAATGTTGCAGTGGGGAAATTTTTTTTTTTGACCCTTCTGAGAAAACTTGCCTGTCCAGCTGATCTTGCAGGGCACAGAGAGCAGCTGTATGTGTTGGCTGAGCTGCTTCCAGAGGTTCGAAGAGAGTGTCATGGTTTTCTCAGAGGTCTAAGAGCAGAATGCCATAGCAGAGGGTTGATCGTTTGCCAGTTTGCTCTTTGATGGTCCCTAAAGATAGACACTGTGTTGTGTTTCCTGATTTCCTGGTTTTCCTTGTTTAAAACTCATTATCGTTTATCTGGACTTCCCAAGGTGGGGACACCATAATGAGGCAGAGACAAACTGTAACTCAAGGGCATTGGCAAATTGAGAAGAAAGGTCTGATCTGATTGTCAGGAGCAAGCAGCCTCCGCTGAAGTAGTAATGGTTGAAAATATCAATACAGAAATTTCATCCGAAACAACGGAGCTCTTGAGTGAGTAAAAGTGAGAGCAGATGTTGTGAATTTGTAAACGTGGCCATAACGTTTAAAAACTCGTAACTGTTAAACAGCTAGGACTTGTTTTAAACAGGAGTGGGAGACTATAGGTCCAGTGAAAAAAGTAGTTCACACCAAAACAGCCAAAGAGAGAGAGACCACGAGGGAAGGGGAGCGGCTCGGTAGGTGAGTCTAAGCCCTGCATGCAAACAGCAAGTTTCAGAGAGAGGAAAGAGGTGAAGAGAGTAGTAAAAAGTAATAATGCAGATGATCGAAGAAAATTTCCCAGAGTCCAGGAGGATTTGAAAGGACTTGAAAATCAACCTTGAGAGGTTGACTAAGGCAGTGTAGTCTCCGGCAGCATTAACAAAAGACACATGTGCAGAATGTCGGCGATTCTAAAACAAAGGGAGTGGGTCAGAAGCTTCAACTGAGGTAGATCAAGACACTTCCAAAGCAAAAGAGGTGTGACCACCACTGGAGTTCTCACCCAGTGTTCTGGAAACCGGACCAGTGCGAGATAGCAGTGACTACTTAGAAGTAAAGGAAAGCGATGCAAACAAGGTGCCACTCACCTAAGGAAGACCTCAGGAAAACATTTTAAATAATCACCCACTGATTCACAGAAGCAAGGAAAAGATAAAGGAAAAGAAACCTGTTATGAACAACAGATTGTGCAATACACCAATTCATACAAATGTGTGAGAAACATTAGAACAAATTCATAATGCATTTGGTGCATATTTGATTTTGAAAGAAGGCTCATTTTCTTGTGGAAGAAAATAAAGCTAACAGCTTGAAACTCAAGGTTGTGGCAACACAATCTAAGAGTTAGGGCTAGGGTTGGGACACAATGAAATGACATCAGGAGTCCCATTTCACAGTGTTGAGCTGCAGTGAAATGAGGAAGAGAGAATGGTCGGCCTCTTATATTCAATTGTAATAGTACAGCCATAAAGGTTTAACCATAAAGGGAAGGTTAGTAATAACCAGTCACAGTGGCAAACACACTGAGACCTCCCAGTTCCGAACAGGGGGAAGAGGAGTGAATAGAAACTGGATTAAACCAGAAAAAAACAGGAAAACGGGAAGACAAAGGGAAGACTAAAGGAAGGAGTAACATCACTCACGTCGTCCTCCTCTACCTGCAAGTGGGACGCAGCCCTCTTCCCTTACGCAGGAGGCTTGAGTGGGGTTAATATTGGAATTGAGCAGGTAGCATGCAGAAAGACACGATTTTTGTAAGTGAGTGAATTTCTACGTGGTGTTTCTCAGGTGTATCTCTTCACACTAATTAGTCAGTATGTTATGCTATACAATCCTTTTATAGCTAAATATACCTACTGGATGTTAGGCCAATAGCACTCGGCCCTACGTCAGTCCTGTGATGTTGGCCTTGTGCTCCATGAGTCAACTCAAAAGCAGGTTGTGGTTTGTGAGTCCCGGGGATCACGTGTACATTAGGTGTCAGCCAGGGTGAGATTCTGAATCTCTCTTCCTTTTCCATGCTGTGTGGTTGTAGAGAAGATATTACATTTCAGCAAGATTCAGTGTCCTCCTCTAGTGATGTGAGGGTGTGCCATTGATAACAGTTGTAGGATAGTGTCTGTTGATGAATGTTGAATTCCTTGGAAAACTCTGGCACAGAACAGGCACACAGTGAAGATCAGCACTTTAGATCTTTCTTTTCTAGTCTTTTGCATTCACCCAAGATACCCTCTCACACAAAATTCACAAGTGGGGTAAGGCATGTAGTTCCAGTTTGTCATGCATGGGTTGGCAGAGGAGCATTCGTGCTCGAGATTTTCACACACGGTTTTTGTGGCTTCTGTGATGCCAAGGGAGAGCAAAGACTGCACCCGTGTAAACAGCTCCTTCCATGCCAAGTGAATGTATCCACAGACAAAATTTCTAACTCAGCCATATCAATTTAAACTTCCTCTCCTCTTCATCTGGACATTGTCCGCTTGGGGGCCAGCTGCAGTCTATGTGCAGGTGTGATAATAATTTGTATGTCATAGTTATGATATTGCCTAGATTCAATTAATTATGAAGATAATTGAATAAAATTCATCCTCTTGCTTCACTCTTTTGCTGTGCCTTTTTACACTGTCATTTAAAAATAAAGCTTTAAGAATTATATTTTGGTACTTCGGACTAGTTTATTTCAACACGTGCATAGTGAGCATGAGAATCTGCCCAAAGGAAGATTTCAAAGGCAAATAAAATGCACTTCCTGACCCTACAAAGTGTGGATTATAACTCAAGAACAGAAATACCGGGGGCTGGGGATATAGCTCAGTGGAATAAGCGCTTGCCTAGCAAGCGCAGGGTCCTGAGTTCGATCCCCAGTACCGCAAAAAAAAAAAAAAAAAAACAAAAAACAGAAATACCTTATGGAAGATGCTGAAATAAAATTGAGTGTTGGACAGGCGTGAATGAGAAGCCTCCCACTCGGACCCTGGAGAGCTTGAGGGTGGGTAATCTGTGAGCCTGGGCACGAGAGAGAGAGCGCGATTTCAACAGACACAATGAAGGGAATACGGCGGCGTGGAGAGACTGGAGGGGTGGAGAGGGACGAAGGGCCATGCAGATGGGACGGCAGAGGGGTGAGGAAAGCAAAACAAGCCTGGTGACCGAGAGGTCTGGGGACTGCGTGTGACTGTTAATTAGTGGGAAAATCCTTCCTGGAACTTTAGGGCACTAACTGTCCCAGGGGCCTGACCTCCGTGGTTCTCTATTTTTTAACCAGAAGATCCTGTGATTCTGATTTTACCTGAAAACATACCTGGGGGATACACTGAAGCAGTGAGTTTCTAGAAACAGGTAATTTGGGAAGAAAATATTATTACTTCTGCTGAGAATCTTTTCCACAGACTAAGCTTTAAAGGATGCAGCCTCTTTGTGTGTAAAACCTGGTGGTGACTAGACCTACAGGGCCCACCTGTATAGAGTTTATCTTCTTTTGAAGTGTTCAGACTCTATCGTGATTTAAAAACTGGGTCCTGGCCAGGTTTAAAACCCCTTACTTTGGTGGCACCATATTCTCCCCACTTAAATAAAAACCTTTACTATCCAGGACTTACTTACAGATTTCTCTAGGCTTACTTCTGTTCTCATTCATCACAAATTCTCTGACCAAATTCTTTATACTCCTGGGTCATGGGAAAAATCACTCTTAATAGATTTTAGGCTTTACGGCCAACTACAGGTCCAGAAAGAGCACAGTGTGGATGCAGTGAAAATACACATTGCCATCCCAATCTTTCCCCCTTGAGTTATCAGAGCTTATTTCATTACCTATGCTTTTAATGGTAAAAGGTTTGGGGAATGGGAGAAAATAAAAATAGATGCTAGTGTACTTGTAATTTTATCAAGCCTGTACGCACTTCTGTGTAAAGACAATGGGCTTTTGTGCACAAAATACTGTAAAATGATATATATACCTAGTGAAAACGCAGTCCATGGTGTAAAATTGTACATATCCCTAAATCCCTAACAATTTGTACGAAATATATGTACAAAGGACTATGCTGTATTATTTATGTTTTATTTACATAATATATAGTTTTTTAAAAAGTATTTTAGTAATTTTGGTTGAATGACCCGTTACCAACAATGTGGAAGAATCTTCATGTAATAAACTGAGTTTCTAGAAAAACTATCTGTATGTATAAACACACGCATATCCCAAAGCAAAAAAAAAAAATAAGAAACTCTTCTTATACAAGACAGCACTTTAGAAGCTATACATATATTATTGTAAAAGAAAAAAGCTAGTTTTTTTGAAATTAAAATATCTAACCTTCATATGTATTTAAACCTTGCTATCTAGCTAAATAGCACTATGCATTTTGTGGAGGAAACGCACAGTTTTTCTAATTCTTATGTATTCCAACACTGTTAATATGCCCCAGAGTGTCAGGTCACTATTGAATACATCTTTGCGTAAGACTAGTGTCCCTTTGATCATAGGTGGGGCAAAGGACGCTGTTGCTGTTATTTGGGTAGATTTGCCCCTGCTATGCCATCATCTTTTTACTACGACTCTAGTCAGACAAGGTCCACCCCATTACCATCTCCAGCAAAGTCCGGAGGGGTTAGTAAACTCTCTTACTTTCCCATGGTATGTGTCATTGTGATTTGATAAAATAGGAGAGTTGTTTATTTATTCATCCCGGTTACAGAGAACAACATCAAAATAACAAGATAAACAAAACAAAATAAAGGCAGAACCACAGAAATTCTGATCCCATGGATAAACAGATGTGGCATTTTTATACAAGGGATACTACTGTGCCATAAAGAATGATAAACTGGCAACTTTTAGAAGTAAATGGATGCAACTTGAGACCATACTTATAAGTGAAATAAATCAGACTCACATATGTAAACATCCTATTGCCTCGCTGGTGTGAGAAACTGAAAGAGTAAATAAGGTTTAGAACATGCAACAGAGGGTCAAGGATATAGCTTAGAGGCAGAAGCGCCTGCCTGGCAAGCTCAAGGTCCTGAGTTTGATTCCTGGTACCAAAATAAATAAATAAAATAAAATGTACAGTAGTTACTATGAAATGGGAAGAAGCTATTTCAAAGGAAAAAAGGGCGAGGGTAGGGCAGAGGGGAAAGGAAGGGAGGGAAAAGAGAATAAATGCAAGTCAGTGGTGCCAGGGGCGCGTCTCAGCTCACAGGAAAGGCAGCTTTGTGCCGCTATCAACTGGAGAACTTTCTATGTCCATATCTTGTGCTCCGAGTAACTGTTTAAAGACAATAACATTCAATTTGTTAACTATCGTTAGTCTCCTATCATTTTGTTATGAAACTGTGTCTTACCTTTTCTCCATAAAATAAAGTGAAAGAAATTGATTCCAGGGCCACTTGTTTTTCCCTCATGGCTCACCTGACTTTGTGTCTTCCGGGCTGCGCATTGCCTTCCCTCTGGAAACTTCATCTATTATTTCATGAGTAAAGATCTCTGTAAAATCCTTACCTTCATGGCAGACTAAGTTGTTCCTAAAATGTGCAGAACAGCTCCCCAAGAAGCTAAGAGGTGCAAGTGGCCACTTGAAGGGACGATTTTCATGCAACTTACAGAAGGTTATAACTTCACAAACTAGCGCTAGATCTGAAAAGTAATGTGCTTCCTAAAATTTGGAAGAAAGGGAGGGGTACCGTTCCTGAGAGGAGACTGTGGCCAGCTTGATTTCAAGGCTCCTCCAACTGCAGACCGCAGCCTCTCCATTGCCACCTTGCGATGCAGAGGGGTGGTAGAGACAACACTGACCTTGACTCTGCCAATCAGTGACAACTTAAAATTGCACCTAGGAAGTGCTTCTTTCAAAATGAAGAGCTGTTCTAGGAATCTGGCACATTTCAAAGCCCTCCTAGCTTGTCAAATAAGTGAATGAATAAATAAATAAAAGAAGAAGAAAAAGATCCAACTTGAAGGGCAGTTCAGTCAAGCTACCCTAACATGGCCCGCATTTTTGTCTACTCAAATGTGTTTGCCCTGGAGCCAAGCAGCCAGCTGTGCTCTGCTGGGTGAGGTGTGAAGCAGAAAGAGCACTGTCTCATTTTTGTATCCAGTTGAGCCTGAAGTACCTTGAGCTGGGGAGGGAAGCGGCACACCTCACTCCCACTCCTGAATTCTTATTCATGCAAAAACCATTCCTTAGCTGTCCCAGTAGCCCGGTCCATCCAACTCCATTAACCCTTCAGCCACTGGGCAGCAAACTGGAGGAACGTGGGATCTAATTAACTTTCAACGGTGGCAGTTCAAGTAAGGAAGAGCTTTTTGAATTTTGTTAGATTTGGGGGGTTGTCTTTTGTATATTTTGTATTTTCTTTTTACAGAGTAATACCTCATATTCATTTCTTTTACTTTTAATTTGTGTTGAAATGCTCATTTGTACCTGGGGTGAGTGGCTTACACAAGTGAGGGAAAGTCACAGGCTACTTACTGAGCTACTTTATTTCCATGCAGAAGTTCTCCTTGGAAGCTCTCTCCACCTGGGCTGATAGCTCTGCTTTTACGCAATTGTGAGAAGTTGTTACTTGGGTTTCTACTTCCCCATTCACCCCACAAAACACATCGAACCACGCAGAAGTGACCTCAGAAAACAAATCAAGTGCACGCACAGTTCAACAGAGAAATCTTTCCTTTTGACAGAGACCAAATAAAAAATAAGACGCTGGGTTGCCTATGTCTAGATAATTATGAATTAATATGGAATTTTTATGACTGTGAAAGCAATGGAAGAAGAATTTTCAGGGTACCTCTGAAGCAGGTACAGAATTAAAATGGAGGAGGCCATATCTATACCGTGAAATAAATTGAGATTTCAACACAGTTGTTCTAATACACTCAGTCTGCTAACCCAAGAAGTACTGGAGTGTATTTGGCCCAACGGTAATACAAAGTCTTAAAGATTGCATGAAATACTTAATAAGTACTACAGAAATCTGTAAATCTTATAGTCATCTGCAGATAAGAACGTGTGGGGACTCAGACATTGAAAGAAAAGTACCATATGGGTATTAAAACATCATGTTACTTTCCAGTTCACCAGGCATCAGGAACACACTGTGTGAAGCTACACCTTTCACTATTCAGGAGATGAAAGACAAGAAAAACAAGCTTGCTAGGTCCCAGATTTGTTATGGGTGCTCTGCGCTGCTTACTACTTCTAGCAAGAAGAAATGGGATTCCTCAGAGTCCCGATTGTAAGTCAGCTGTCTGCTGCATTAGCAAACAGTGAGACTCTTCTGTGAGAAAGTGTGGATTCCTAACCTTGCAATGGGTTAACTTGGCTAGTGTTTTCGCCTCTCTGAAATCGAGCTTGCCCATCCACAAAATCATTATGGCAATGGCACTTATACAGTAATTATGTGAATGAAGTGAATTAATGCTTATCGGAGTTTGCACCAAAGTTTGACATATAATAATGCCATTTTTAAAAAAAAATTATTTTAGAGTAAATAAAGACCCTTTAAAAAAGTTAGGTATGTGTATGGATTTGTTCCTGAGTTTAAACCAATGATTTCCACTAAGTGATGTGACTTTTGCTTAGGCCCCACTGCACCTGTGAGGTCACACCGGCCACTTGGCCAATCAGTGATCAGTCATCTCTGAACTGGAAAGGAAATTAATATTTGCGGAATAATCATAATGTTTAAAAGTTTAGCTGTGTCATTGTGTCTCATAATAATCCCAGAAAGTAGTTTTGATTAGTTGCATTTGACACATGAGGAAATGTCACTTTATCGCTTTTCTTAGTCTTGGTTTGAACATGTATGTGTGTAATGAAACTTTTGTTCTCAAAACATCCAATTAATGTGAGTCAGAAGCTATAAAACGATGTCACTATATGGTTCTGGAGGGGAAAAGTCATATGCCAGTCCTTTGTTCTAGAATGTCTCTGATTCAAATGAGCTGAAAATCTGATTTATAGGAAGTTCATACAATGCCTTTCACACAGCCTGTGCAGTGTCCAGCAGGTCCTAGAAGGCCAGGCACTATTACCAAGCTCAACCACGGTGCTGTTCCTTCCCATCCTCCTCCTCAGAGAAGGCTTCATGGCCCAGTGTCTTCTCCACAGTGGTCAGAGTAAAAGTACTTGTGGCATGGAGTGGTGTGGCAATCACAGACTCTGTCAAATTCTTCTAGTCCTCCCTGTTGTGCAGCAGAATCTGTGACCCACACCTCTAAGATTAGGTGTGGCATGTAATTTTCTTTTTTTCACAATGAGAAGTAGTACCTGCTACAACTCATGAAGGCCACAAGTGGGCAAGAAATGCATCTCACTGTCTGAGACCAATGTCTTTAGTTTCCTAGTAAAATAGTACGATATAATAAGTAGCTAATACATCCCTCGGTGTAATATATTCAGAAGTTCTCCAATATTTGAATAAAATAGCAACTATGTCAGTTCAGGTTGGAGAAGGGGGTGGCAGTAGGGAAAAACAGGAAAGAGAGAGAGAGAACAGGAAATTATATATCATTCAGGTCTTTGGTGATTAATTAGCTTGAGATTATGTGCCTAGTTCTTTGATCAGAATTTGTCTATGATACACATCTGGGTGCTTGTACTATAGAAACCATCTAGTCTCTTGACTTTTCTCCTTTCTGCTAATTGCATAACAATGTGAATAAACAAAAGGCACTTGACAGACAGTAAGGACATAACAGTGAAAACTGTGCGTCATTTCAGTCTTGTCACTAATAGAAAGACAAAGGGTAGTAGTTCCAATAATTACTTCTACAAGGTCAATTTCAAGTCATCTGGCAGAGCACCTGGGTGCTAAAGCAACAAGTGTCTCATGCATAGTGCTTAAATTCCTCCTAAGAGCATGGAAAATCTGTTACTTCTTTTTACCTCCAGTGTGTTAGAGGCTTCGTTAAACCTTCAAAAATATACCTGAGTTGAAACATAGAGGAAGAGAGTGAGAGGGAGGGGGAGAAGGAAGGGAGAGAGAAGGAAAGGGAGGAAATACATCCCATGTGATGTCAAGATGTAAAGAAAATTAGTCACATACAGTTTTCATGAACTGATGTCATAATGCCCAAAATGTGTTCAAGTAGATGCAGGACCTCCAGTCCAAGGAGTTGAACTTGAACACTCCAAAAGCCAAGAGATGAAGCCTTGGGTCTGCATGGGCTAGGGAATTTGGACTTGCATTATAACAGATTCCTAATGGATATGTTAGAAAGATTCTTCCCACCAGCACAGGGAAGCGACCTGGATACATTTTTTTCTACTTTGAGCTATATAGGAGCAAAATGTCTATTAAAAATGGAAAAAGCAGACTTGTCTGTACAAGGTGTGAAGGTGAGCTATAATTTTCACAGCATACATGATACACTATAGCACTATAGCACTTTTCCCAGGAGGAGAAACTAATGAAACTGATCTCCAGTCAGTACAATCCCTAGAACAAAGCAAGAAGCAAGTGCAGCCAGGCACGCTGCCACACTCCAGCAATCATGACATTGAGTCAGGAGGACTGCACACGTTCGATGCCACATAGTGAGCTAAGGCCAGCCTGAACTCGACCAAGAGCTGACGGAAAGAAAGGTCACAATGAGCTCAATTAATCCGTGTTAATCACAAATTTTAAAAATAAAAAAATTGTCAATAATATTTGATAAATTTTAATCTTATTTGTTAAACATGGGGATTACACTAAGCTATAGAACTGGGGAACAGAAATACTAAGTCAATCACTCTCTGTAGCACAGAGAAAAAGTGTAAAAACTGATACAGACTCTGAGACCGAGGAGTTAATCTAAGAAGATTCAGAAACAGAGAAAAAGTACTTAATTCAGTCAATGACCGCTGAAAATTCACTGAACAGGAGAGTAAAGGACCCTTCAGACACAAGAAGCACAATGAGTGCCAAGCAGGGTTAGCAAAATTAAGTCCACATAAGGCTGATTCTAGGAAAACCGCACCACACTGAACAAGGAGTAAGAGGGCTCTGGGATGTAGCTCAATAGCAAAGTGCTTATTTAGCATGCCGGAAATCCCAGGTTCAATCCCAAGTTGCACCAGATAAAAACAAATAAGAAAAGACCAATGAAGGAGTACTGTTCATATGGAAGGTGGATTTCTGATCAGCAAAGCAGTGGGCTTTTACCTCAGAGCTGTGTTACAAAGCTGAGTTACCCAGTGATGTAACTACCATCTTACAGAATAGAGACTAAGAGTTTTGACACAGAGAATATTGCTGAATGCGATTGTTTTAAAGCACAAAAGAAGAAAAGTAACCCAAAGGGAACAATTAGGATGCAAGAAGAATTGGCTACTGAGCTGGTGAGCTCTGTGAGGGGTTGGTTCACAGAACATAGCTGGACATGGGGGAGCGGTAGCCAGGCGGGGTTCTACCTTACACAGGAAAAGGTTTAGGCAAGGAGAGGAGGGAGCTCAGTTATCCCCAGGACACAGCCTTCTTAAATTATGGATTTTAATTTTGAAAGATCAATTTTGAAGCCAAAATATAGCATAGCCCTGGAACCTTTATTTTCTGGAGGTCTTAATGTGCAGCTTTTTCTTAATCATCTTTGTTCATTCATTTCTTCCTTCCTTCCTTCCTTCCTTCCTTCCTTCCTTCCTTCCTTCCTTCCTTCCTTTCTTCCTTCCTTCTGAGCTGCCTAGCATAGGGAGAGATTTGGATCATATTTCTTGCTTTGGAACCTGAGCCACTGAGACCGGTGGGCAACAAGGAAAATGTCCCTCACAGCACTGTGCACAACTTTAGCTCTCCACTTGCCCTGCCAGTCTCAGTCTCTGGAAACTTCTTACACCCAGATTCTTGGTATTTTTCCTGCTTGGCCTGAGCACGCCTGGCCCTTTGTTTCACCTCAGACTGAACTGCTCGATGGCCTCACCCTCGCTGTCTATAGACCTCTTCCTTTCAAATACATCAGCTTAATCTTAGTCTTTTCCTACTTATTGAGTTGGCACCATCATATTAAAAGGCTGGATTTGAAACTTCATAAAAATTTCATCAATTGGACACAAGTTCCCCTTGCTGTTGGTTTCCTCTAAGTAGTTCTGTTGGGGATACATCAGAGCCCATGAAAATATATGTTACACAGAAAGCTGTGGCACCTTGTTTGGTCTACATGGGGTGGAGCCTGAGAACTGGCATCTTTAAAAATTTCCCATTGTGGGAGTCTGAAGGACACAGTATGGCAATCATTGTAGGTGCCTACTTTTGAGGACAACCACCTTTTCTCTGTACCTTTCCAGATCTGCCTTATCTATGCTCCTTCAGCATCTTGTTCTGACCACTATTATGCTAATTTTATATACTGTTCTATCACATTATAATTTAATCATACTGTGTAAGAAGTACTTGTTAGGTAAAAGTCCTTTAGGTAGAATCCAGGCATTTTAAGAGAATGAATCATCTCTTTTGGTTTTGTTTCAACCAATTTGTAATCTAATGTCTGGCTCCTGGGGATCTGGGAAGACAACTGCGATGGGAAAATGTAGAAAGCACAAGTTGCCATCTTTTCAGGAAACCAGGAAGCTGAGTGGCCTCAGATTAGGCAACCGTCCTTTACTCTCTGCACCCTTCAGAAAGATGGCCACCCCCGTTCATCTGCAGCCGCCTTAGCACCTTATTAGGTACTTGACATTACACTGGATGCTACCAGCATTTGTTTTTGAGAGTTGCGTAGGAAGAAGACAGAGATCAAGCAATCTGCCCAAGGGTCTCATGGATGGTATGTTACAGAGTTGGGATTGAAAGCCTGGTCGGATGAATCCAATGTCCATGATCTAGGCTATGGTGTCATCTTGCCTCATCCATGTTTATTTTGTAAAACTATATTGGGTAGGTCATCCTATAACTTCCTATTGGCTACATACACTGGCTACATGGGATGTTCCTGGGATGGTGAGGTCTTCTCTGGGTTAGAGGCCAAAGATAAAAGCTTGAGATAGGTATTGGACAAATGCATCAAGGTTTACCCAGACAGGTATATAGTTGGCAACTCAAATTATACCCATTATCCAGTAATATTTTGCTGAGGAAAAATTTATAGGCTGTTCATAATATGATGTTTCTCTACAATACTTCATAATTTTGGTAAGTAGTCTATATAAGAAATGAATGGTTCCTTTGATTGGTAATTGATAAAGTGCATTGTTAGTACACTTTAATCACCCTGAGAAGTTTTCTTGGCTGAAAGTTTTCTCCATGGTATAGACTCCAATGGAATCTTTCTTGACCTCTGTTACTGCAAATAGTAAGGGACACTGAGATCCACTTCCAGCCACCAGTGTATACAGTCACTAAGTGATCAATGATGGAATCATAACATTATTGTTTGATTTGAAGCAGAACAACTTCCATTTTCTCTGAAGAAATTGTCCTGTTTTTCTTTTTCCTCTTCTCTCCCTGCACCTACTCTCCTTTCTTTCCACCAATGGCTTCCTGTCTCTTCCTCTCCCTTCTGTTTCTATCCCTCCCTTCTCTGTTGTTATTAGCCTTCACCTGCATTTTAAAAAATTGGACAACTTCCTCAAGCTTCTTTTCCACTCATTCAGCCTCACTTAATCTGCTTTCAAAGTCCAGGAGGGAGGTACTGATCCAAACCATATGGGAGAGAACTTGAGCTTTCTCTCACTGGTTAGAGAAATTAGATAAGGCTGGTCTTTATGTACATAGCTAAAGAGTTTAAGGAGCAGCAAGGGTCTTCTCTCTCCCAGACTGCTGATTCTTAGCATTTCTTTAAGGTAGAAATTCTAAAACCTAATGGCTTAATAGAATCATAGGACGAGATTTAAAGATATATTAATGCCAACATTTTCCTCTACCTAAAAGTTTAGATTCATTTAACTTGAAGTGAGACATGGAAGTAAATATTATACATAAAAAGATAAAACAAAAACAATAATAAAAATGCTGTGGATGATTTTACTTGTTTTAAGGCATTGGTCATTGAGTGTTTTTTCCTTTGTAGCCAATATAACTGAGAAATGATACTGACCTGAGGAAAAAGTTGCTTTGGAAGCTGAGAAAGGATTGGATTACATCAAAATCATACATTAGATTTTTGATTTTTAAAGAATGGTCTCTGATCAGCTGTATTAGTATTATTTGGGGAAATAGTAGTGATACACTTTCTCGATCTTGACCTCAGAAACAAGGGGTTTGGACCCGGCAATCAACATCTTGACAAGCACTCTGGGAGATTCTGATAGTCACTGAGGCTGGCGAAACACTGCATTGGAACGTCTTTATTCAAAGGCTGCCTGTATCTTGGCATCATGGCCAGAACTTGTAAGAAATACAGGAAATCAGTCCTGGCTTCTGATTTAGCAAATGAGAACAGACATTTTAACAACCTTGGGTCATTTATGTTTTTTTCATTTGTTTTTGTGAGACAGTCTCACTATGTAGCCCAGACTGACCTCAAACTTGTGGTGATATTCCTGCCAGACCCTCTCAAGTGCTGAGATAATAGGTGTGCACCACCGTATCTGGCTAAATCATTTTTTTAATTTTAAAAATAAAAGCATGAAAACATATTAATAAGCACACATATGTTTACAAGATAACACAAGAACAATATAAGCAATACTGAAATTCAGATAAGGTGACAGGAAATTAACAATGGCTGCTGTATTACATATTGATTTCTTCAATCAATTACATATTGATTTCTCAGAAAAACAAATATAGACATGTAAAATTGATCAAATAATTAATCATTAACTGTTACTTTCAATGAAGTGATAGAACTCAGCAGTACAACTATGTTAGCTATCCTGTACATACATGTATACATAATTTTCCCCTTCTTTCTTTTCTCCTTTCCCTCATCCCAGTTGCCCTTTACTTTTGAGCAGTTTCCTTTCATTTCACAATGTGCATCATACCTCCTAATTTTATTCACTCTTTCAGGTTCTTACACTAGTGAGACAACACATTGCTTACACATGCAGGTCTGATTTATTTCACTTATGAGTATGGTCTCTATTAGTGACCATTTACCTATAAAAGCCTCAAGTTTACCTTTCTTTATAACTAATATTCAATTATATAAAAATATCACAACTTTTTTTATCCATTCCTCAGTGGATGGACATTTGGGTTGCTTCCATGATTTAGCTATTACAAATTGCCCTGCTATAAACATGGGTGCACATATATCGCTGTGATAGGATGTTTTCAGTTCTTCTGGGAAAATATCCAGAAGGGAAACAGCTGGATTGAATGAGATCTCTGGACCAAGTTTGCTGAGGAACCTCCAAACTAATTTCCACAGTGGTTTCACCAGTCTGCATTCCCACCAGCAGTGTAGAAGAATTCCTATTTCTCCCCAGTCTCTCCAGCATTCGTTATTGATTTCTTAATGATAGTCATTCTTGAGTGAGATGCAATCTCAATGTTGTTTTAATTTGCATTTCTCAAATGACTAATGATGTTGAACATTTTCTCATGTATTTGTTTGCCATTTGTATTTCTTTATCTGAGAAGTGTGTATTCATCTCAGATGCTCATTTTTGGATTGGATCTTTGAATTTAGGGGGTTGATGTTTTTTAATTCTTTATATGTTCTAGATAGAAGTCCTTTGTCTGAGGGTCAGTCAGCTAACATTTCTTTCCCAGTCTGTGGGTTTTCTTTCTACTCTGCTGGTGATTTCTTTGGATGTGCAAAAACTTTTCAGTAAGATGAGATCCCAGTTATTGATTCTTTGAAGTATTTCCCATGCAGTTTGGGTTTTGTTCATGAACTCTCTGCCTATCTCTATGTCTTCAAGATTTTTACCTACTTTCTCTTCCAATAGGTTTAGTGTTTCTGTTTTAATATTGAGATCTGTGATCCATTTTGACTTGAGTTTAGTGCACGGTGATAGACTTGGGTCTATTTTCAGTCTTTGGCAGGTGGCAAGTCAATTTTTCCAGCACCATTTATTGAAGAGGCTATCTTTCTTCCAGTGAGCCTGTTTGGACTCTTTGTCAAAGATTAAGTGGCTGAGTGTGTTTGTGGTTGTGGCTGTTTCTTCCAGTTTTTTCCGTTGATCCTCAGGTCTGTTTTTTAGCCAGTCCCATATTGATTTTATTACAGTAGCTGTGTAGTATAATTTCAGATCAGGGATTGTGATTCCACCTGACTCGTCTTTGTTGCCCAGGATTGTTTTAGCTATTCTGGGTCTCTTCTGCCTCCAGATGAATTTTAGGAATGTTTCCTCTAGATCTGTGAGGTATGTTAATGGTAATTTAATAGGAATTGAATTGAATCTGTACAACAATTTGGTAGTATGACCATTTTCACAATGTTGGTTCTTTGAATCAATTATATTTTAATTGAACTTTGACAAGTACTTTTTGTTGAAGGGCAACAGATACATGCTTTTAAAATCTTCACCATTTTCTTTCAATTTATATTAATCAAATCAACACCAGCTATTTATAAAAGATAAATTCATTTGAGTGAAGTGGTATATGCCTCTAATCCCAGTATCTTGGGAAGTTGAGGCAGGGAATACAAAATTTGCAGGTAGTCTAAACAACTTAGCCTCCATCTCACAGTATAAACAAAAAAAGTGTAACTCAGGACTAGAGTACTTGCTTAACACATGTGAGATACTGGATTCAAGCAACTGAGTAAAAGTTAAATTCAGAAATATTTGCATTAACGCAAGTCAAATTTATGTCTTGTTCAATTTAAAAGTCTAATTTGTGGTGGGAATGCTGTCTTTCATGCAGTGGTGACTTGGGAATGATAGAGATTATTGCTTTCAGTAATGGCCTTCCAAAGTCACCCTGAATATTTGCATCCAAAAAAACCAGAGAATTATTAGCGTCTACTTCACAAACTTATCTGCGAAAAAATTGGAGAACTCAGTAGAAATGGAGAGATTCCTAGATACCTTACAAAAGATGAAACAAGAAGACTTAAAAACCTTGAACAATCCAATAATAGGCAATAAAATTGAACGAGTAATAAACAATATCAACTAAGTCAAGTCCAGGACCTGAAGGATTCACAGCCAAATTCTACAAGAACCTCAAAGAAGGTCTAATACCAATGCTTCACTCATTCTGTAATGAAATTGAGGGGAAAGAAGTACTTCCAAAATCATTCTTAGAAGTTAGATTATCTTGATTCCTCGACCAGAAAATAATCCAATCAAAGAGAACTATAGGTCAATCTCTTTAATAAACATGGATGCAAATATCCTTAACAAGATACTGCAAGAATGAAACAAATTATCAAAAAGATTATATACCATGACCAGCTGGGCTTCACTCCAGCAATGCAAGGATGATTCCATGTTATACAAACCAATAAATGCAATTT
Source organism: Dinomys branickii (assembly GCA_004027595.1). Lineage (NCBI taxonomy): Eukaryota > Metazoa > Chordata > Mammalia > Rodentia > Dinomyidae > Dinomys > Dinomys branickii. The sequence continues at coordinate 67,372 of PVLD010007559.1, forward strand.
ATAACATTAACAGAAGCCAGGATGAAAATCACATGATCATCTCAATAGATGCAGAAAAAAGCTTTTGGCAAAATACAACATCCATGTATGGTTTAAAAAAAAACTGCAGAAAATAAATATAGAATGAGCTTATTTCAGTCCAACAAAAGTCCCACTAATCACCAACCTACTACCCACATCATGTTAGATGTGGAAAAACTGAAAGCGCTCCCTCTAAAAACAGGAACAAGATAAAAATCTCTTCTATCACCACTCCTGTTCATCATAGTCCTCAAAACATTGTCCTGAGCAGTCAGGCAAGAGAAAGAGATAAAAGAGATACACATAGGAAAGGACAAAGTCAAAGTACCATTATTCATAGATGACATGATTTTTTTTACTTACTGAACCAAAAATCTCCACCAAAGACTCCTGCAATTAATAACTAAATTCAACAATGTAGAAGGATACAAAATAAAAATCAATAGCATTCCTATGCACTAATAATCAACTCACTCAAAAAGATACTAGGGAAACAATACCATAAAAATTTTAAATATCCAGGAGGTAACCTAAACAAGGAAATAAAAGAACTCTATAATGAAAATTATGGCTTACTTCCAAGCTGACATACAGATTTAATGCAATCCCAATCAAAATAGCAAAGGCATTTCTTACAGATCTAGAAATAAACAGTCTCAAAATTCATATGGAACAAGAAAAGACCCAGAATAGCAAAAGAAATCCTGAATAACAAAAGCAGAGTGGGTGGCATCACAAGTCCCAGACTGGAAGGAATACTACACAGCTACAGTGATTAAAACAGCATTATAGTGCAGGAAGCAGGCATTTGGATCAATGGAACAGAACAGAAGAAGCAAAAACAACACAGGCTCATACGGCTACGTTCTTTTTAACCAGGGGCCAAAAATATACTGGAGGAAAGATAGCATCTTTAATAAATAGTGCTGGGAAAAGTGCATATCCACATGCAGACGATCAAGTCTAGACCTACATATCTCACCATGTACTAAACTAAAATCAAAATAGATCAGAGATCTAAATATTAAAACAGAAACTATCTACTGGAAGATGAAATAGGTATAGCGCTGGAAGGCACAGCAAAGGATTTCCGAAAAGGACCCTAGTGGCACAAGAAATAATACCGTATTTTGTAATGAAGTCATGTCCGATTTAAATGTTCCTGCACAGCCAAGGAAGCAAACCAAAAGCATGAAGAGACTGTTTACAGAATGGGAAAAAAATTTCACCAGATATTCCTCAGACAGAGGAGTAGAATATATAAAGACCTCAAAAAACATTAAAATCCCTCAAATAAAAGACCCAATAAAAAACTGGGCAACAGAAATGAACAGATACTTCTCAGAAGAAGAATTACAAATGACCAATAAATGTATGAAGAAAACGTTCAACAACATTGGCAATTAGGGACATGCAAACTGAAACAACACTGAGGTATAATGTTACCCTAAAAGGAATGGCCGTCATCAAAACATCTAGCAAAAACAAATGCTGGTGAGTATGCAGGGGGAGGAACTCTTCTGCACTGTTAGTGGGAATGTAAACTAGTACCACAAGTACTGAAATCAGTGTGAAGTTTCCTCAAAACACTCAGAGTAGCACTGGGGATGTAGCTCAGCAGAACAGCACCTGCCTAGCAAGCGTGAGGTCCTGAATGTGATTCTTGTAACCAAAAAAAGGAAAAAAGACTGAGGAAAAGGCCTCTTAAAAACTCAGAGTAGAAATTCAATTTGACCCAGGTGTCCCACTTCGTCTATCACCCCCAGAAGGTTAAAATCATCATATTACAGGGATATATGCATAACCATGATTATAGCAGCACAGTATACAAGAGCTAGATCTTAAAAACAGCATAGACGGAGAAGGGAGCACAGAAGAGTACTTAACACAATGCAGTACAACGCTGCCATAGTGAAAGATAAACTTGAGATATTCATTGATAAATAGATTCAACTTGAGAAGGTAATGTTAAGTGAAATAAGTCAGATATGTAAGCTTACATATGGCACGGTTTCTCTGATATGAAAAGCTAATATATATATTATATGTATAACCTATATATACTGTACATATATTGGAGAGAGCAAGAGAGAGAGAAATAGACAATAGATGAATAGAAAATAGCCAGAAATTTGTGTAATTCCCCAAATTACCCATTTTGTTGTTTCAAAAATATTTCAATATATGCTAAATTGTTTCATTTATATTACTGGCTTCCCTTGGCTCATTGCAAAGAAAATATCTTGCTAGTATCTGTTCATTTCTCCTTTGTATGAGTGACTCCGTCTTGTACATGCATTATACCCCGAGTGTCTACTTGGAGGCTAATGGCGCAGGCGTGGTACATTCACTATTGTTAGTCCTTTATCATTTTCTTATGAAATTTTGTTCTACATTTGCATAAAATACAATAGAAACAAGTGTAAGGAAAAGAAGAGGTCAAGGTGGCCAATTAATATTAATTGAAGTTAATATTTAAAGGGAAATTCATATTCACTATATGTTAGGTGAAACAACCTTAATAATTAAGCAGTGCTGTCTATAATTTTAATAAGAGGAAAGTGAAAAGCTTAAGAAACTTTTATAGGATTACAAAGCTTGTATATCCAAGGCTTTCATCTTTAAAATATATCTTCCTTTATTGAAAGCAGGACATTATGATGGGCCAATTTTAAAATGTTCTTTTTAAAATCTTCTTATTCTTTGACACCCTTGTATAAACTCCTCTCCTCAAAAATTCCTTTGATAGGATTTATAAGTAATAAATACCAGTTCTAACTAGTAAAACACACATAACCAACAAAATATCACAAAGGTGATGCCATGTCACTCCCATGATTTTGCTGTATTATCCACGCACCGCACCGTATCTCCCCACACCCAGCCACCTGACATTGCTCTGCGATGGGGGAGAAGATGCCCAGAATGCCCCAGCATGGTGGCACACACCAGGAGGCCACAGCGGGAAGGATGGAAATCTATCCCAGCCTGGAGGGCTCAGTGATTTGGAAGGTAAAAATATGTATTATAACAACCATTATTAATTCCTATCATCTTGTTTGGAAATTCTGTATCGTTTTTACTGTTCTTGTTTTGTTTTTGTCCTTGTTGTTGTTACTTTGTCACTTGTTTTTGTCACTTTGTTTGTTTTTTAAAAAGAAAAACAAACCCCAAAACAAAACTTAAGAAAGCCCTGAGGATGTAGCTCAGTGCAAAGCCCTAGGCTCCGTCCCCCGTACCATACAAAAGCAAAATGCAACAAGAGAAAAGATAAAAAAGATGAGTTTATGTCCTTTGTTCTAACTTTTCGGCTTGAGTTTCCAGCAGCTACCTGGAAATGACTGGTAGTGTTTTTAATAATGTCATTTTTCCTGATGCCTTGACGTTGTCCTCCAGTTTATTTTACCTCCCATGAGAAAAGTCCTCCCATTTATAGCAGCTAGTGGAAGAGTTGCCTCTTTGTGTGTATGAGATTCCGTATAATACTATGGGTAATTGCTGCTTTGCTTTGTGATTATTTTGAGGTGTTATGGGTTCAATTGGACTGAGTAGCTGAAATATAAGGTTTGGTCTCATCTTCAGTCACATTCCTGCAAAGGAAGTTTCACGCTGCCTATCGGTCTCGAGGAGCCACCAGAAGAACAAGACCATGGAGGGCTGGCTGTGAGGGAGAGGAGGGAGGGTTTGGGCTTCCACCGGGGTCCCTGGGAAAAGGCACAGCCCTGACTCCGACCTGGCTTCCTCCCATTCACTCTGCCTGCTTTGCCACAACCAGGGGGGTGAAGAAGGTGGTGTATTATATATGATTCACTTTAGATAGAGGGCAAATTCTTTTATTTTGTACCACTTATCAGCTCTGAGCCAAACAAGTACTAATGTTCTAACTTTTAAAAAAGTATCTATACCATATGGACTTCTAAGAGACAGTCTATTTGCTTTGTTTAAAGTTTCCAGTCTAGGTTTCTATTAAAGAATTTTTACATTAACATATTGGTAGGTAAATCTGATATTTGTGTATAAAACTCAAGAATACATTCCATTGAATTTTAGGGATTATCAAGTTAATTAAATGGATAATGCTTGGTCCAAATACAGTGCTACTGTTAAGAGTAAGGGTCTCATGCAGGATGTATTTATTTGTTTACTCATTATTTAATTAATCCAATTATTATTTACTGATAAATTACTGTGTCCCACCTACAGCCAATATGACCTACACAATAGGTTGAACACATCCAGCCACAAGACAAGTCCAGCCCCTGGCCCACTTCTGTAAATAGTGGTTTTTCTCATTGTCTGTGGCTGCTTTCCCACTAGAGACCATATGAGCCCAAAGACAAAAACATACACTGCTTATCTCTTAAAGAAAAAATTTGCAACCCCTCATTTAGAGGACTGGTGAGATTATGCCTGGATTAGTTTCCTGTTCTGTATACTGAGGACATAAATTTCTACCTTGTGAACTACATTCCTTAACATAAATAAAATGAATCTTAGAATATGAATTAATAATAATTATCATCCATTATTGACAACTTCTGAGTCAGGTGTTTCACTAAGCAGTTTATAAAAATAATGGCACTTGCTCACATCTACCTATAAGTGGATTACTAACATTAGCTTCATGTGAAAAATAAAACCTGGAATGCACAGAGCTTAACCGGCAGGACTGGAGGGTGCTGCCAAGCCTGGCTCCCAGGTGAGAGAGACTGGTTCTCAGTTCTCTCCTCCTGTCTGTACAGTGAAGGCGATGTGCGCCTCTGAGCAGGATTGCAGGGAAGACTGAATGGAGAAGCCAGCGGCAAGACCTCACATGGCACAGTATGATGTCAAATTGTTTAAGAATCTGAGTAATCACCTTCAAGAGTTATTTCACCAGAGCCAGCCAACAAATGCACTCAGACCATTAATTACTCACTTTGAGTGCATGTTTTTCCTTATGGTCAGTTAGGCCCAGAGATACAAAAGGAGCCTTAGAAATAATATATAAATGGCATACGCCCATGTATTGTTGCTAAAATGTCTGAATGGAATAAATTCACTTGCTTAGCTCACCCCACCCTATGCATCACCACAATATGAAAGGCTACATACTTTCCATAGGACGCTCAAGATTAAATGCCTTATCTATACATTACATGCATTTTAAAAAGGAGGGAGGGAGTTGGTGGACAACCACCCTAAATGATGAATCACTGTGTTTAAACGCTGTTCCATTAATTCGAATGACATTTTGACAATAGCATGCTGTCAGTCCAATGGTTTGACCTGTACAACAACCTCTAATTATTACTAATTAAATAATTAATTATTCATAGAAGCGCATGCCATTAGCATAGCAGTGGTATGTTGGAATATGAGTTATATAAGGTTTATGAATCTTCAGAAAATAGATTCTTTAATAAATTAATAAAGGGGCTCTGGGGTTTCATTAAAAGGTGGCTGGAGGGTGTGCTTGCCTGTTTCCAAGGAGACCACAGGTGGTTCGCTGCTTTTTTTTTTAAGTTAAACTTGTTTGGGCTAGATGATTTTTTTTTTTCACCCTTTTCTCACTGCTCTGTCCTCAGGCGGAGAACGGAACATTTTAATGAAACCCCTGTTGTCTTCATATCACTTTGATCCCCCTGTGTTCTCTCCCGTCTACACATCGGCCAGGCGGATGAAGGGTTTCGGATTTTCCCTCCAGTGTTAAAAACTGTGGCATGCCCTCCATGAATAAACAACGTTGCCGTGCCGACCCCGCGAAAGGGAAAGACAGTGCAAACAAAAGGATGAAGGAAAATGCATAAATTCAAATGACACCGGCCTCATTTACCCACTTAATTACCCCGACTTCTGACTCTGTTAGCCACTGCGATTATTTTTCCAGTTAAGCCTGATTTAAAGAACTTGGAAAAACAGGCTCATCCATTTTTTCCTCCCTCTCAACAATCCCTTTGCCACATGGAGCTCCTCTTCTCCGTTATCGCACCGTAATAATGATCATGGTAGTATTAATATCTTCCAGCGCTGCTCACTAAATAGTGATAAAAATAGCAATATTAATGTTTTCTAACATCCATTTTTGATGCTCTGAGGCGCATTATAAATTCTGTCTTTGTTTAAGCAGTGGGGATCCCACAGAATATCATTACAGTTATCATTAGAACTCAAGGGCACTCTCTGGAAGTTGAAACCCGCGTGCAGCTATGTCAGCAAGCATTCCAGGGCCGTGAGCGGAACAAAAAATGAAAAAATAGAATTTTTTATACTGTTTCAACATTTGACCTATTTTGAAAGAGATGCCTTTCTTTTGTTTTTAAGGAGGTGGTGTTTTTGAACATGGCCATAATCAGTCCTTCGAAATCAATAAGTCTCACCCACCTTTTCCTTCACTTTCTTTCCTGTTCCTTTACAAACACGAAGGGAAATGCATCCCTACTCAGTGACATGAGTACGCTTGCTGGGGCTCGGGAAACCCGGTGCTCTTCACCGAGCTGACCTTGCCTCAGGTGAGGGTGGCAGAAAGCAGCAAGGAAAACCTCCCAGGACTGAACTGTGAGGGCCGGAAAGAAAATGCTGGGTACGTTTTCATTACTAATGGGCCCTCCAGAATGGAAACAAAGCGTTCCCTGGAAATAGGCAAAAGAAAATACCGTTTCAATAAACCACAGACATCGTTAATGCCTGTCATTTTGTGTTGAGGTCATGTATTGTTTTTGTTGCTTTTGTGTTGTTTTGATTTTGTCTTCATTATTGTTTTGTTAGTATTTTTAATCTTTAAAATAAAAAAATGAAACTACCCCTTAGTGGTGGGCTTAATTTTTGCGATTCCCTTTTACCTTTATTGTCTTCATCTAGAGAAGAAGATGTCAGCCTCAGCAAGGCCAGCCCAGTCGCCCGACTGTCAGTCACCAGGAGCCTGGGGATCTCTTTGCGAGCTTAGGGCCTGGCATCAGCTGGCCATGGCCTGAGTTCAGTGATGTGTAGCTTTTCCCGTTGTCCTTTGCTCACTCCTAGTTGTAGATATTTTGCCTATTTATTTTTCTCTTTTTAAATTCTGTGCCTTTCCTTCCCAGCTCTTCCCTCAGCTCCACTTTGGGATAATTCTTCATTCTAGTTATTTTCTCAAAGCTGTCTGCAAAAGGTCAGTTATGTTTCCCTTTTTTTTTTTTTTTTTCTTTTTTTAGCTTTTGCAATTTGGAAAAATACATAGATGGCACTATTAGTTTATAAGTATCTGGACTGGAACAATCAAGAGAGGTAAAATAATATCACCCATTCAAGCTCATTACTAATACTTATTGTAAGAATAAGAATCATTTCAGGAAAGTATTATTAACTCCCATAGGCATCCGGAGCACTACACTCTTTTATAAAATTGAACTCAGGGAAGATCAAAGCCTTAATTGAACACATGCTTGATTTCTGTATTTAGTTTTCCCAAACCACATTCTTTTAATGTAAAACTGACATTCTGGCATCACTCACATGCCCAGAACAGTCAAATAATCATCAACAGTTTATAATAACATTGCACCAGAATAATTAATAAAATATGAAGTTCAGTGACCAGAAATGTGCATTCCCTAAAACATCATGAGGACATATTCATTTCCCTGTGTGATATTTAGAAGCTCTAAAGCTGTAAAAATTAGAGGAAGAAATTAAATATTGGAGGACTTGTCATGACTTTGCACATAGCATCTAGTTGAGTTCTTCCTTTCTTTTCTTTCTTTTCCTTCCTTCCTTCCTTCCTTCCTTCCTTCCTTCCTTCCTTCCTTCCTTCCCTCCTTTCTCTTTTTGAGACAGGGTCTCACTATGCAGTTCAGGCTGGCCTTGAGCTCATTCTGAAGCTCAGGCTGGTCTTGAACTTGCAATGATCCTCCTGCCTCAGCCTCCTGAGTGCTAGGATTACAGGTGTGCGCCACCACTCCGCAGAAGTGGTTTTTCATCTTTCTTTTGCTCTTTTTTCCTGTTCTGTTTCAGTGAATGAGTTTTGTTCCTCAGATTTGCTGCCTTTCCAAATTATGCACATTCTGCAGCAAGTTCTAGACAATAATATCAAGAGAAAAATGTCAGTGTTCTTTGTTTGCTCTAATGATTATTTGCGTTCTTAAAGATAAATGTCTATTAGCTCCAGCGTTGTGAAAAGAAGGAACCAGGTGATCTCTTGAAATTCCTCCCAGACTTCGGAGTCTTATCATTGACTTACTTGCCTAACAATGATATCTACCTAAACCCCCTGGGGTCAGGTGCTCTGTAAAATCAAAGCAAAGGCCACTAAATATAACTTTTTTCATGCAAAGAGCTGACAATATAGGTCAGACTTAGGGACACTGTTTTCCCTTATCTAAGGCAGTAATTAATATTAATTAGGACTTGTGGTAATTTTTGTTCCATAAAAAATGGAAATAGAAGCTTAAAAGTGAAAATATCTAGCATGGTTTAGAATTCTTGATTGAGGAGGAGGTGGTCAGACTGCTAGAAAAGTTGTGTTGAGTGCCATTCAATAGAAATAAGTCTCACAAAACACACTGCAATGTGTTCTTTACTCATGGCACTGAGGAAACAGTGGCAATGCACTTAGAGACACTCAGGTAGGAAGATGTCCAGACTGCTTCAGAAAGCAGCAAGCGCAATGGGAGGAGTGTGTCCAAAGTGAGCATGAATGTTTTGAGAGGGGTTATGCTGATATGTCTGTTAGTATAATAATTTTTGAAATTTAAACTCACTATATTTTGATCACAAATTTTACCTTTAGAATATTAAATAACTGCTAAGTGATCATTTACTATGTTTCTTTGTGGCATTTGCCTTCAATAAGGAAATATTCCCTTTAAGAAAATTAATTATATACTATGGGTAATTCTAGTTATAGGGGAATACTTATTGACTGAAGACCTCCTGCTATTTCTCAAATCTTACACTTGTGCTTATTTTAGTGCCTTCAGTGGTGGTATATATTTTTCAGGTACCTGCATGATCAGATCATTTCCTGAATGGGTAGAAAGTTCTTTGGACTGGACTCCAGAGGGTTTCTATCACATTAGTTTCTTATTTCTGCCATGATAATTGCCATAAACTTAGTGGGTCAGAATAACACAATTATAATCTTATAGTTCTGTCGGTGAGTTCACCATGGTGTTCCCTGTACTACAGTCGATGCAATGCATTGGCGTGGCTGCATTCCTCTCTGGGAGCTCTGAAAAACAATCTATTTTTTGACTTCTCCAGCTTCTGGAGTCCACCCATCCACACAGCCTAGCCTGGCTCATACATACCACGTTTCCCCTTTTCAAACCCAGCAGCATTGCTCACCTATGTTCTTCCTTCTGTAGTTATATTACCCTCTGATCAGAGCTGAGAAATGTTCTCTATGCCTTGAGAATCTGGGTGATTATAGCACCCCAACCTAATAATCCCAGGTACCACCTCAACTCAAGGTCTCATTCTCACTTAAATGTCCCAAATCCCTTTTCCTAGAGGAGTGAATACATCTGGGAGCCATTGTTCCACCAACCACATTCACTGTGTGGATAAGATATTTTGTAAATAGAATTTTGTCTATAAAAGACAGAAGGTCAGAGACATAGATACAATGTCATTAGAATTCACAGAGGAACAAATGCCACGTACCAGCTAGACTGTGATAGTGATCTAAGGAAGACTATGGTGGTGGAGAACGGGAAGGGTGGTGAAGCAGGGAAGTAATACGAATTCTTATCTGAGGGGAAGAGGAGTGAGCAGCTAACAGAACCCGACACTGTGGCTTTCTGGTACACAGAAGTGTTCAGATTGTGTGACTCACCAGGTCCAGAATTTGAGAAATGAATAGCTAAACACTAGTTACTAGATGTCCTCTGCAAGCTTTCTCCAATGCAATCTCAATTAACACCCCCTGCTCTCCCACCCATGGGTCGAAGGATCCAGCCACCAGAAGACTGCGAGGGGACACACTGGCATAGTTCTTGGCTCCAGGACCGGATGGACAACAGTGAGACTTACAACTGAAATGGCAAGTAAAAAAATCTAGTACAGGTAGTGCCGGGGCCTCATGTTAGAACATTTAGGTACAACTTTGAGCAGAGGAGGACAGGAACACAAAAAATAAAGACTTACACTGACCAGAACAAAAGACTTCAATGGGAGCTTCTGAGAGTGGTGGTCATACTCAAACCTCTTAAGTCCCAACACTTTCTGAGAAAACCAGGGGTGTGGAGGCAACTCAGAGTCAGGATGCGGGGAGAGAGGGGCTCACTAAGAGGGTTCATTGTGTTTCCTTGTTGCTTATTTATATCTTCTCTGAATGCCAAGAGAGGAAGAGAAAGTACAGTGACACTGATATTCAATGGGCTTTTTTTAGTGCGTTTTCTTTAGAACTAGTCTGCAGTGAAAAAGTCCATTGAAAAAGAAATGTCGTGGCTCAGTCCTTTTCCATCCCATGATGTGAAGGCTTCACTGGACCATGATGTGAGCCACCGTTTCCACTCTCCTCCTAAGTAGCTCAAGCTACAGGTTCAGGCTCCTGCACTTCTCAGCCTAGTGTTCAGGGCAGCCACTTCCAATGGGTCAAAGAAGTCCCTGAAACACATTCAATCCATGTAGCTAGTGGGACAGTTGGGACGGTATAGACAAGAGGAAGGTTTTTAAAGAGGTCACAGTAAGCTGCAAGGATGGATTTTTCAATCTCTCCAGGAAATATTAAATTCCCTCTTGCTGTTCTACCCCAACCATGGGACCCTCACGGCCTATATTGTGCCTTGCAGCCTAACCTTGGGGATCTTCTGAATGTGTGACCACAGCAGGCTGGTGAATAAAACAGCTTCAGCAGTTCTTCGTAGCATCCCTTTCTTCTTAGGAACCTTGCTGTACTAATCCTGAGATGGGGTTGGCCTTGGGAACCAGAGCCAACAGAAGACACAAGTATATTTTTCAAGCCCTCACTGCGCCTTTAGGAAGTAAAATCATCAACTTAGTTAAAACTAAACGCCAAAACAGGATCTGGCCTGAGTATATTTTCTATAGCCTGGACTACATTACCTCTGGACTCAGAGTTCCTTAGCCCTGGTGATCTACAGATGTTTATTGATCCAACAGATGATCTGATTACTGAGTGACACTTAGCATGGAGTCTTATAAGCAGGATTGAGTTCCTCGTATGTGACGGTTCAGTGACTCATTTCCTAAAATAAGGAAGTTGAAGATTCATGCGGTGTTTATGAACTGACAGGACTTTGAGGAGACTGGGGTCCAAACTGCATATGAGCAAGAGCTCCCAAAGCTTATCTTTGGGCCTGGGTCACCTCCCATGTGTTTTAGTGAATTTATTTGTCTAATTGCCTACACTCATGTCTTTGGGGACTCCCGATGTCAAGCTTAGCTTGATGTAGGAAGTCGAGTTATGTGCCAAAACAAAAATGCAAGTGGGGATTAGAGAATCATCTGAGCCCTTCACCTCGGTCTCACACCCGGAAATGGGAGAGAGCAGGGGCGTAAACACACCGGCCAGAGCACGCTGGTTTCCATCAAAGCTGGAGTTACATGGGTACTGACGCCTTGGTGGATATATTGCCTCATTCATGCGCTTGTCTATTGTTTTCCAGTATTTTTAGCTTTGTTGAATTTTATTTTATGATATATCCTGGAAATGTGAGTAAAATGATAAAGGTTGTAGACTTGTAACTTCACATTTGAGAAGAGATCTCAAACTAAATACACATCACAGCAAGGCCTCATAGCACTTTATCTGCAGGGGGCGTTGCCTTACACTGAAAGGATGTCTGATGGATATGCTTCTCTCCCTATTAGATCATGTATCGCACATAAATATTACATGAGTAGTATATATAATCCTATTAGATCATCTACCACACATGAATATTATATATAACATATACCAGATTGTACATAAACACACAATTCATATAACATGTATATGTATAAGACACTCAAAACATGTACATATTTTTAAAAAAATCTATATGGCATCACATAAAATCATGGAACACGTGTGCATTCAAACATATATGATGCAAATACATACACATAGAGGTGTATAGTACACATGATGTGCAACATAGGTATGCAATATGTGTATTTTTATGTATTTGGGTCATTTGTACATGATATGTATGATATGGCACATTTGACAGTAGGTGAACATGACGTATCATAAATACAATTTATAGTATACAATATGATGCAATGGAATATATATACTATAACATTTATGCTTATGTTATGTTTTGCATATACAAATATATTACTATGCATAAATATGTCATGAACACATATAATAACTTATAAAATATTCATTATAAAATATCCATATATCCAAGCACAAGTATAATATGTTATAAATATGCTGCTCTTCCGATTCTGAATTGAAATTCATAAATATAAAATATCACCTCACTTGTAATTTAAATTTTTAATAAAAAGCCTTTTTATAAGAGAAATAGTAAGAAGCAACTGATAGTAAAATAATGTGCATTACAAGTTGGAAAATCTGGGGCATGACTGCACTAGAACTTCTGATGACAATTAGATTTTTTTTCTTTACCAACTTAAAATAACTGCCTTTGAGTGAAGAGCTGTAAAGACATCAGAAGCTATTCCAGGAAATCTAAACAGAAAAATGAGGGAGCAGATGGAGAAGCAGATACCTGAGTGAAAAATTAACATCAACCGGGGCTGGGGATATAGCTCAGTGGAATAAGTGCTTGCCTAGCAAGCGCAGGGTCCTGAGTTCGATCCCCAGTACTGCAAAAAAAAAAAAAAAAAAACTTTGAGCTGGGGATATAGCTCAGTGGAATAAGCGCCTGCCTAGCAAGTGCAGGGTCCTGAGTTTGATCCCCAGTACCGCCAAAAAAAAAAAAAAAATTAACATCAACCCACATAATAACAGACCAGTTTTACTAACATATTTTGAGGAGAAGTGAGAAGTAACCCCAGGTAAAGAAAGGATACCTCACCAAAAATAATACCAGAATTTTGTATAGATGAATGTCTATTGAAATACAGAAAGTTATGAGGGATGTCAAACAACTGCTTAATGTCAGACTATCGACACATCAGATGTTAGCATTGCTGTATCTCACGCACTATGTTTCCAATGACCGGGAGCACAAAGTTAAAACTTAAAATCTCCAAGGCACACTCAGAGCTATGTCACTCACTAAGCACCCCTGATGTACAGAACAGACTAAAATCTGCTTTTACCCAGGACTTCCCTCTCTGATTGTCGGACATGAATGAGAAATATCCTTTTTCTTTGAAAACTTGTCTTTTCGAGATTCATAATTTTTATATCCATATTTAAGGCAGTGTTACAGTTTTCCTTATGCTTCTCTCTCCAGGTCACTGCCCAAACATTATTCAAACTTTCCAACTGTAGAGTTTTCAATGACAACCCTGATTCAATCTATCCTTAAAGAACTCTAATTAACTAACAGAAAGATAGCATAAAAGTTCTGTGATGGGAACTGCTATATCCAACCTGGGTAGCAAGCTATGTTCAAATTTCTGGAGGCCATACAGATGACAAAGATATTACTTGAATATGGTTCTGAACAGAATATTAAGTACTTCATATATCAAACAAGTCAATTCACAGGAAGAACCACTACATGTGTTACCGGCTCATGAATTGGTTCTGTGCGACAACATATGAGGAAGTGCTGATCCTCTGCAGCTACCAGTGATTCTCTGAGACTATTAGAGCTTGAGTACGGTATTTACAAAGAGCCAGCACTCTTCTAGATATGTCACTGACTTAGTTATTTTTCTCTTGTTGCGGAGACAAAATACCTGACACCAAAAATTAATGAATGGTAGGTTTATTTAGCTCACAGTTTGTGGGGGTTTGAGCCCATACTTGGCTGGCTCCAAGGCAGAGTGGCACACGGCAGAGGGCGACGGTTCATGGCAGCGGAAGATAATAAAAGCAGCTAGAGCAGAATGGAGGAGTAGCAAGAAAGCCTCTTTCCCTCCCTTACACTGTGTACAAACTACCCACCCCCGGGCAGGTGCGCACTCACCCATAATTCCAGCATTGGACCATGCATCAATCATAACCTCTAGAAGCCCGCCGCACGACTGCATGAGACTTTGGTGGGACATTCAGACACAAACCATGACAGTCCCCAACACCTAGCTACTTAATTTTCACAACAGTCTTCCATATTTTCCACTTCCCCAAGTTACAGATGAGAAACAGAACCATAGAGAATGGCGTAACTTGTCCACTCTGTGATGTTATTCATGATAGAGGTAATTTGAGTCACACAGTCTGGCCCCATACTCCTTTCTCTGAACCAATAAGCCCTACTGACTCCATGACTCACTCCTTGCTCGCCTTGACACTCATCACCTGAGCTTGAAAACCTGGAGAGGAAAACTCGGTGATGGATCAGTCTGGTCTGTGGGCTTGATTCCAAAACCCTCACTATCAGCACTGTGAAAGACTTATCCCTAAGAAGAGTTTGTTTTTTACCATGAACCTTTGAAAAAGTGTGTTTTGTGCAAGATCACCTGATTGCAATCTTAGGAAACACTCACCTTGAATAACAGCAGAAAGACTCATTCTACGTTGTCCAGAGAGCTAAGAACTAAGCTAACTGGGGTTAAATTTTCACGCAGAAGGCATTGGAAAGTGTATCCTTTGGTCATTAAGTTTGCTCTTCCACTCACAGCAATCAGTGTCTTGCCTATTTTACTAGTTTCCAAAGGCCTTGGACACCATACGCAAAGCCTTCTGCAGCTGTCTTCCTCTTGTATGCCTCTTGCTCTAATGGTAATCAGCGCTATCTCTGGGGAAATAGTCCACATGGCCAGGCAGCTTGACGTACTGGGCCCCTCCTTAGGGAGCCCAGCTCCTCCGCTCCTCCACCGCCTTCTTCCCGCTCGGTGGAACACACCACACCCCTCATCCTTCCACTGTGTGTGCTTTTTCCCTTTCATTACTGCTAAAGGCTGTGAAAGGGCCTCTTGTATGAAAAGAGAGATAATAATCCTCATTTAATGGGATTATTTACAATAGGAAAAATAGCTTTAAAAAGAGAAAGCGGGAGAGACAGTTATAGCAAGAGGACTGACTGTGAAACCTTTCTTTTATGAGGAGTCTGGCACCCTCTGCACCTTTTCCTGGCTACCTGCCAAGTTCTCTTCCACTTGAGAGCAGCCCTTGAGTTTTGTTAGTTTCCGTGTGATGCCACAGCAGCCTGGCTCTGTGGTGTGACTCATTTCCTCAACCGGAGCCCTTCGGTACATTAACAGCTCTGTTTTCTTTGATCCAGTGATGTGGGGCATCCGTTCTCATGGCTAAGACTTGCAGATTGTTTGTCTTTTCCCAGGCACACCCTCCTGGAGAACAGAGCGCTCGCCGTAGAGAAAGGAGCTAGGTCCACCAGCAGAGGATGCGCTTGATGTGGGGAGATGGGGTAGTTTAGGTCCCGGGATTCCCAAGGACTAGGCAGGGCCCATATGAGAATCTAAAACCTCCATGTTCTTTGGGCTAGTAGACTACAGAAAGTGGCCTTTTATTAGCAGCTCCACACTGAGGACCACGTGGTACATGGAAATTCTGCATTGTATGCGGGAGCTTGAGTAGAACACGCCATCTTTTGCAGCCAGCTGAGCTCCAGCTGACCTTGGCTTGACTTTGGCTTCTTAGGTTCACTATTTTCAAGTCTACCATGTTGATTTCTGTATCTGTGGAATGAGTATGCAATAGCGGCATGTAACTTACAGTTTATTGTGAGAAGTCTGTTGGAAAATTCCAAGAAACCACGTAAAAGTGCACCTTCCACAAAGGAAGCGCTCCTCAAATGCTGGATGCTATCATTTGAGTAGTAGAGTGCTAAGGGAATTGAAATGCTGGCAAAAAATAGAGAACTGTGTGGCCTCTAGGACTGCCAGCCTCACTCTGCTGCATGTTTTTCTTTAATACCCAAAATTCTCCCATCAATGAGTAAAAAAATTAATAATGACAATAATGACTGCCCTTTGTTATGCGCTTCTCATGTGTCAGGCCCTGGGTTAAACATTTTGAATACTTAATGTTGTTTAATCGCTCCAACAACTTCCTGAAATAGCTTCTTTGATTAACATCAGTTTTCAGGTGAAAAGCCTGCTGCTCAGAGAAGCTAAGCAACTTTTCTCAGGTCTAGAGGCCAGTGATTGGCTCTGGGCACATGTCGGAGAAACCCGTCTCAGGACTCCAGTGTATGTTCCACTACTGAAATCTGCTGAGCGCTGCATAAATTCCTCATTCTAATCATTTTCTTTCCCATTTTTATTTCCTAAAATTGTGTATCTTTTAAAGTTCATGCTGACTCCTTTCTGGAAGCAGAGATCATGACATTGTGGACCCTGAAATTGCACAAATTGATTATTACAACTGCCAATTTCCAAGGGAAAGGAAAGTAGTTAATGTACAAATAGAAGTACATTAGCCATAGTGTTATAAATAAAAAGCAATGCATAAAGCATTGCCTTTTCCAAGTTTAGTAGAGTATAAAGGAATCACTGCATACTCTCAAAAGTCAGCAAGGCACATAAACTTGGAATGGGGTTCTGAGGGTCTCTTGAATAGCTAAAACTCAAAACATTATCAGCAACTGCCACTTTTGTCTGTTTCTAAGTCTAGTTCTCTACTATGCTATGGCTATTTTTTGAGTCGTATTTTTATTTCTATAATCTTTATTACTTTAATAAATATGGCTTTGCTAATAGACTGATGTTTTCTCATTTGTTACCTGTATTATTACTTCATTTCTTTCTTGCTTTTTTACTTACTCAGTTTTCTCCAAATTTTTCTATTTTTGCGTGGCCTCAAGAGGCACTGGTAATTAAAACTATCATAATAATTTTAATCAATTTAAAACAAAGCCAGAACAGCACAGCTGACAATTTGTATGGTGCTAAAGCAGGAAGGATGTGTTAAGCAAAGTAAGAGGCCAAGGGATCTGCACCCTGAAATCAGCAGGATGTGACTACAGAAGAGATTTTCTCATCAGGAAACCTAGCTGAACGCTGCTAGAATGCAGCTATGTGTCTACTTCAGCCCACACTGAAGTTTAGAGTATCTACAACAAACTACTTCTGGTAAAGGTGCTTCAGAGGTAATTGTTCACTATAAAAATTTTTCTCTATTAAAGTGGCCCTGGAATTAGTTATAACTATTCATACACAGTTGTCAAGAAATGTGTCTATCTTAACACCAGATGCGTCTACATTTGCCCATGCCTATGACTAACACCGTGCTAACACCAAATAGACAAACAGTTTGGGAGACAAAAGCAAAAGTGGAAGAGGCATTTATTTCAGAAGGTAAATTTTTACATAACCACTTTAATAGTAGTGGGAGAGACTTGTTATGTGAAACGCTATTGGATGGATGTCATCGCTCCAGATTTCATTCTGTAAACACAAGCACGAGGGTACCTACATTAGCTAGCCATGTAAGTGGAAAGAGATACCGCCTAACATAATTTAGACAGTCACTGCATGAGACAGCTATGAGAAATAGATACCTACACTTTGAAAAGAGTTTCTACAATATGTTTTGCTGTCACTTCCAGAGAGTGGAGCGCGCTGGGATAATCTCAACATACAGGCAACCCAGCCATGAGAGAATGGCGGGTGCTTCCTCTGTTTTAAGACCAGAAGAAAGCATAGTCTTATAAAAGATTGCAAATCATAGAAATTATTAAATCCAACTCCCATATTTTTTAATTTTAAAGAGCATTTTAAAAAGAACAAGAGCAAATTACCAGCAACGTAGAGAAAAACAAAACAAAGCAAAAACAATATGAATGAAACAGGGTTTCAGAACAAAATGATAAGAATTAACAGTGGTTGTTATATTACATATTTTTATCTTCAGCAAAGTTGGTCGGATCGCCAGATGTAAAAATGCAGATTGATCAAATCATTAAAGACAATGAAAAATGAAAACAAACAAACAAAAAAAACCCCATTAGAAACGATAGAGTTTCACTAAACAAGATGATAGGAATTTAATAATTGTGGTTATATTGAATACTGTTGTCTCCAAATTAGTTTTTTTTGGATTACCAGATATAAGCATGCAAAATCAGTCAAAAAATAAAGCATTTGCTGTTCCTTTCAATAAACCGTTAGACTGCAGCAGTACAGTTATCCAAGCTATCCTTCTATATACATATATATTTTTCCTTCCTTCTTTCTTTCTTTTTTCTCTTTCTTTCATCCCAGATGTTCCTTGTTTTGAGCAGTTTCCTTCCCATTCATATTATCTGTTCTATCCAACTCCCATTGTTTGCACTGGAACAAACTGAGGTTCAGAGGGCAGTCGTTACTTGCTCAAAGTTAGCATCTAATTCCAGGCAGAGGCGCTAGCCATTACACTCATGTCTCAATGGTTCAGCCTGCAGTTTTCCTGGTGATACCACTCTCACTACTCAGAGGTCATGTGGACACCCCACTCGCTCACACTGCTGTGCCATTCCTCTCAGGCAGGGCTTACTGCCTAATTTCCTTTGGAAGGAGCTTTACCGTCATGTGCAATGCCGCATGACTCACAATAATTATTTCATCCAAAATACTGAAGTAATTACATAGTAAGCTAATAAATGGCATGGACTTAATCGATGTTATCACATGCTTCTCATAAGGCAGTGTCACAGAATGCCATACCTTGAAATTTAACTTTTGTTCTGTCTGCAGACTACTAGTTTCCAGTCAGCCTTGGTGGAATGGACACACTTTACCCATCCAAATGCCCGGTGGTTCTTCAAGCATGTCTCTACTACTACATCTATTATTTTCATCAGGACAACAGCCATGGCTAGCAATGACACTAAGGTCAATAGCCATCATAGTACATGAGGGCTTAATAGTCCTACCTAAAAATTTGATGGATAGCAAAAGACAAGAAAGAATGAATTGAATGGACCTGCTCAGAAACTGTGGGCTGTTGAGGTAGAGTTGAGGTGGGTTGTAAGCCTCGTGAAGGTCACAGTAAATCAGAGATCAGCATGTGATATGATATGAAATCTCAAGTTTTGATGTATATACATATTTATATAATAAAACATGTAAGAAGTTTTGCTCTGTTTCTGATTAATGAGGCCTATATGGGTGTCTGATCTGCATTATGGTAGCACCAGGAAGAGCTTCTTCTGATGGACACTGGCCTTCTCCAGCAACTGGCTGTGGAGACATGCCAGTACTGGGATGAGCCTCTGAGCTCTTTGTTGCTGACTCTTGTGCTTTTAAATGTGGTCTCCACCTGAATTATGAGGGTCAAACTTGTTTTTGCCTCTACTCAGCTCTTTGGTCACCCTCTCCATCGTCTGTAGTACGGGTAAGCATGGAGAGGACACCAATCCAATTCGGCGCACTAGAGACTCAAGGGTGGAGGTTACTCCAGTGAGGTGAGGAGTTTGGCTTCTGTTAAAGGCTCTTCTCTATCTTTCTATTTCCTGCTAGGTCCCTTCTTGTGGTCCTCAAAACTGAGCTTTAGGGTAGAGCTTGGTTGTTGCTATGAGTTTAGGAGGGTGATTGTCTCTGTGGTCTCTATCTCATCCTTTTTAAAATAAGATATCTGAACCTTATTAGAAATTCCAAGTGTGTGTCTCTGTTCATCTTAACTGCCACAGCACAGGTTAGTGAAATTGGGTGAGATTTTTGGCATAACTTCAGATCCGAGCTGCTTGTATTTTTTATTCCTACATCAAAAGTAAAACCACATTGTACAGTCTCAAATTTTTCTATCTGCTCACCTGTTCGTTAAAAGAGCATAAGGTATCTCCACTGAACATTGCATCCTTCTTTTTGCTAGATAAATAAAAAGCTGGATTAGACAAAGCCCTTGCCTGCTAGGAAGTTTCAGTCTAGCAGGAGAAAGAAGGATATAGTGGGTTTATTAAGTGACTAAATTGAAGCACAAAAATAGTCTGGGAATTTGGGGGAAAACTGTTATTTCTGTTAAAAATATCAGATAAGAGGGAAAGTATTAAAACTCATTTTACCCAAGTGAGCTATCAATTGGCTTCAGTAAACAATATCTAAGAGCCTCAACTAGCCAAGGAAAGTGACCTGATAGCCTCTCCCAGCCTTGTATATCTACTAATTTTCCTGCTGTTTCCACAAACTCAAAGGGACAAAACTGTGTGAACCATCTATTGTGCAAGGTTACTTGCTACAGTTTGAATTTTATGGGAGCTGGCATTAGATTACAGACTAAGACATAGAGTGGAAGAGCAGTTAAATATAGCATATCTGTCTTGCCCAGACATGCCCTGGTGGCTGTGATGGACATTTGGAGGGACAGTAACTGTGTGCTTTCTGGAAGGGAAACAGGTTGTGCCATGCTTAGTCTGATAATTCTGCAGTACATGCTAAGACTTACCATGGTTTTATTTTTAAAATTTGACATTAGTCTCATCTTTTCACTGAAGAAACACACATGCAAGTAACTGCGATATGCTTCTTAAACTGCCACTCCCAATTCACAGGAATTCTTGGACCAGAAAGCACAACTCCCGATTTCCCAATCTAACCACAAAGTCATAAATTTTACCATTAACTAGTTTTGTTTGTCTTTCCATTCATTTAAATCATGTAGCAGCATCAGCTGTCATAAGTCTTTTAAGTTTTGTTGAAAAACTTGATCTACAATTATTGATCAATGCACATTGTAAAATGCTCGCTAACCCTTGTAATTGTTATAAGCATCCTGCCAGAGTGCACCTTGTTATTTTGATGTGTGCTGTTTCCCATCTAGAAAGCTTCAACTACAGGAGTGTTCCAAAGGGGTCCTGTAACACAGCAGTGAACGGGTTACTGCGTGACTATGGTACAGTCATAGTCTTTCACCTGAAGACCGCTGAGGTGAAATTTTAAATTGCACTCTGTATACGGTGAACCAAATAAGATTTAACTAACTTGCTGGAAGACTGCTTTTATCTTTGTTCTTTTTTAAAAGAATGGAAATGCATCCTATGAGCAATGTTTGGGTAAGGGTTTTAATTATATATTTAATTCATTGAAGTATGGGACCAATCTGTTCCCTTTAAAAAAAAAAAAACTTTTCTTGCCAATAACTTAATTTTGTGTATTGAGAATGAAAATGAAGGGCTGGGGATATAGCTCAGTGGAATAAACGCTTGCCTAGCAAGTGCAGAGTCCTGAGTTCGATCCCCAGTACCGCAAAAAAAAAAAAAAAAGAATGGAAATGACATCTAATTTATATAGTCAGCGAAAGACACATGTGAAACATACACATAAAAGATATAATTTCATAAATATAGATGCATATGTATATATTTAATGAATCTGATGCCTACTTTCTGCACCTCCACCCCATAGATTAAACAAGAAATTGCAAATGATCAGAAGAAAGAGTAAAGGTGTGGCCTAAAAGGAGCATAGAAAATGCCCAAATTCATGCCTCACCTCTGAATAATGCTTTTATACTACTTCTCTTAACATCTTACACAGTAATGGCATTTCTTTTTTTAAAAAAAGCACATATAATTGAGCCTGAAGCCAAAACAAAATTAGTGTGCATAAAAGGAAGAGGCCAGTGTGTTCTTATTCTTGATGTTATCTGCTACTGTTCAATTGCCTACTGCGTTCTTCCTTTCATTTTGATTCAACTTAACCTTTTCCAACTCAAGAAATACTTATGGAGTATGTGCTACATACTGGGCCATGGGATGGGCAGCAGGACTTTATAAATTAATAAGATTACACCCTTTTCCAAGAAGCACCTACAGGCAGATAAGTAGGACAGCATTTGCCTGTTTGCCCTGTAGTTAACAACTAGGGATCTAATCCAGAATGGTCTTTAAAGCAAGAATTGGAGATGACTGTCATACAGGTTTGCAAATCATAGTGTTGGACTGTGAACTTATACCAAACATTACTCCTGCTTGTAGAGATGTGGAAATACGATAGGAAAGATGTCCCCTCCAATGGGGCTTATACTCAGGGGACGATAGACTGACACCTAAAACAGAACAGATAACTTCTCATTGTGGACACATGATAAGTGAGTGGAAAATGATAAGTGAAAATTGTAGAAGTGGTCAAGGGTCACTCCCTGAAGAAGTGCTTCTATGGAAACTTGAAAGAGGGAAAGAATGGGGCCCAGGAAAAAGTGAAGGAAGAGATTTTGTAATGAGAGGCAGCAGAAATTGACAAGGGAATAAACCTGGATTACTGAAGGAAAATTAAGAAAGTCAGTGCATGGGGGGAAGATGGAAGGAAAAGAGATCAGAGAAGATGGGGTGGACAAAGTGTCCCCGATTTGCCAACCATAGTAAGGAGTTTGAATTTCATTCTCAGTAATTTTCGATTTGTTTCACGTGAAGAGATGATGTAATCTCCCTGGTGTGTTCTCTTTGCAGTCAATATCTATGAGGAAATCAAGTAAGTGCATAAAGCCTATGCCCACAAGGAAGGATTCACAGGCTGTTTTAAGGATTAAGACAGGATCAATGCTTCCATGTTATTCTCTGTAGATGAGGACGGATTCATTTCCCCTCCTCACATGTGCTGGTCTCATTTCAAGAAATAGAACATTTTCCACCCCTTCAATTTATGCTAGACTTTGTGGCTTGCTAAAAACATACAGTAATAGAAATGATGATCTTGGTCTTTGATTAACAGGTCACAAAATTTCTTCCAGTCTTTCCTTGGATCTCTTGGGAAATTCCTTCTTCACATACTCTCTCTAAAATTCCATCCAACACAGTGTAAACCCTAAACTACATGAAGATCCTGTGTGGGGCACCCTGGTGGAAGGCTGCAGTTAAACTTCCCGTGGACTGTCCTGTATCAGTTTCCAGGTATGACTGGACTAGATGGTTGTCCCATCAAAACTTGAGGTGAATATAGTCCCAGGCAAACTTCTGACTGCAATTTACCAGGAATTCAAAAGCAAGAAGTCAATTTACAGAATGATGGGACATATTAACAGACCACTGGCATGATGGGAAGATGGCGACCAGGTGAGCAGCAAGGGAGCGATCCTCCTTAATAAACACCACCAGCTCGAGACAGACTTGGCGAGCGTGAATGCCGGGACCTCGGCTGGGAAGTTCAAACTGGGCGTATTTCTCTGAGATGCCGGGGGAGATGCGGTAGGGCGGACCAGGCTGCCGTGGCGAGACGTGGGAAAGCCCCAG